>WNNJ02003534.1:0-17783 GCA_012934845.2 Pomphorhynchus laevis | reverse complement strand
AAGATCGATTGGAATCGGGACTGGTGATCCTTTGATGGATTCTTATTTATGTAACGAATAGTTGCTAGGTCACACGAGGTGACTTTCGCATTGAAAACCAGCTACAGAATCCTTCCTTCATGATATCCAATTCCATACACCCTGGATATCATGAAGGAAGGATTCTGTAGCTGGTTTTCAATGCGAAAGTCACCTCGTGTGACCTAGCAACTATTCGTTATATATATATATATATATATATATATATATATATATATATATATATTGTATCGTATGAGATCATGAAGATCGATTGAAATCGGGACTGGTGATCCTTTGATGGATGCTTATTTATGTATTGAATGGTTGCTAGGTCACACGAGGTGACTTTCGCATTGAAAACCAGCTACAGAATCTTTCCTTCATGATATCCAATTCCATACACCCTGACTACTAACGGCACCATTGCCACAGCCGTTTTCGTTTCGCCCGCTTTTTGCCACATGTTGGTAGCCCCGGGCTCGTCAGAAGGCTGACTACCAACTCTTCACCTTTTGAAACTTGACACATCCGAGATTCGAACATGGTGAGATTACATATCACCATGTAATCTCTTGTAATGGATCCTTTAATACTTTTTATGTCCTTTCTAAGATTTTTTAATTTTGGGTGGTACGATAGAATTATTCCTGGATTAAATTTGTCTTTTTTGTAATCTCTATAGCCTGTTTTTGACTCAATCTACGTATGTGTTTTACGTGATTGTATTTTTGACGGCGTGTATATCCCCTGTCTATTAGAGATGATGTTAAATCCCGAATGGATTCCTCAAAATCTACGTCTAGTTTACAAATCCTTATTCTTTACGCTTCACTATAAATCATACCTCTTTTGGTAGAGTTATCATGTCCGCTACCCGCGTGTAGATATACCAGTTTAGAGGTTTCATTGGAGAAAAATTTGGTTAATTGTTTACCGTCTTTCTGATATATTGTTACATCCAAGAAATCAACACTGCTCCCAGAAGTATGTGTGAATTTAAGAGGGCCAATATCATCAACTGCACTCATGAACTTGGAGAAATTACTCCGTTCTCCCTCGATAATAACAAATATATCATCTATATATCTAAGGAATAGTAGTGGTTTCACTAAGCTTTTTTCTATCCATTGTTGCTCATATATTGACACAAATAAAATTGCATAAGTCGGAGCACATGGTGTGCCCATTGCTGTTCCTGAAATTTGTTTTTTTTTAAGTTGATCTCCAAACTCGAAGTAGTTGCTTTCTAGCACAAATAAAAGCGCCTCATTTATAAAATTTCGTTTTCTAAGTGCTCATCCGTTATTCAAAATTATTTAGTTGACCGCCACAATCCCGTCATTGTGTGGTATGGATGTGTATAGCGATTCCATATCAGCCATTCCTAAAGTACAATTTGTTGGGATATTTTCTATATTTTCGTTTAATTTCTTGATAAAATCAATTGTACTCGATGCATTTTTTTTAACAATTTTATTTGAAAAGTAGAAAACATTCGAAAAAGAAACATATGCATTGTTTCTTGTCAAATCCATGGTTTTCAGAAATTGTTTGCCTTGCATTGTGTCTTCTGTTCGTTTTCTTCATATTATTGTCGCGGATTCTTCAATAGTAGCATTCCAATTAACAATGTACATAAACACAAATAATAATTAAAATTATTGCAAAAAATAAAATTATAATCAACAATGATGACAGAGATGATTTATCTAAAAAAAATAAATGTATTCTCAGTATTTAAAGTGTTTTTTTTTTGATTTCATAAACCATTTATAATTTTTCTATAATAGAAATTGACATATTTTGTTAACATGTTTTTATGCATGCAACTACTGGTGTTCTTGTTTGTTTTTAACATTGTCATAACTAAATCTAGATAGGTTTGTCGTTGTTCAGGCGGCCTATTTCTAGAATAGAAGTATAAACCAGACAGAATAAATGTATTTAAAACAATGCATGATCTACTTAATGATATATTAAGTTTCATGGCTCTGTGAAAAACTGATATACCTTTTCTAATGATTTTTCTGAGTTTGTTCATATCTGGCTTTTTTTGACAATGATGGTGTGAAAGTCGATCCTAATAATTTTACCGTCCTGCAATGTTTTCCGTTAGTTGTTACATCAAATCGTGTAAACTCACGTTTGTGTTTGAATTTTCCGGTAATGTATTTAAATTTATTCATCTTAAAATTTAAACCTAAGCGTGACAGGCGACGTTTTATTTTGTCAATGACGATCTTGCATTTTTCCATACACTTCTCCTTTGATGCCATCTTTTTGGTTCCCAGAAAGACCAAAGAAATGTCGTTAGCGTAGATGACTCCATGCACGAGTTTATCACATAGATTGTTTAAAATATGTCTAGTGGTAATTACATAAAGTATCGGACTTAATGGAGATCCTTGCGGCACACCTTGCTTGAGGTAATATTTTGTATTCTTTATGTCCATCAATATAGAAATATCTTGCTTTGAGACAAGCCCATATTCTTTTAATCATGTTACTTGGAACTTTATCCCTTATCAATGTTTTTAAAATTTCTTCTTGAGATATGTTATCAAAAGCTCCTGAAATATCAAGGGAATATAGTATCCACGGACAATTATATTTATTAATGAACATCTGTAAATCCCGTACCGCACCAACTGTGCTTTTTCCTTTCCTAAAACCGAAGATATTATTGTTAATTAGATTGTTTCGTTCATAAAATTGCGAGACTTTTATTGCCAAAGCTCTTTCAACTGCCGTTAGTAATGGGTTGGAAATTGTAATTGGACGGATATCTTTTATATTATTGATAAATTTATTTTTCGGTAAAATTATCATTTTACCACATCCAATGCTTAGATACTCCGACAGTGAGCAGTTTACTAGATGCTTGGCTATTCTTATTTTATTCTTTAAACTTAAAAGTTTTATTGCAGCCGGAGGACATGACATTCCATTGCTTGAAACTTTCGAATTACTAGGAAATGCGTCTAGTATATCCTTATAGGATATATCGATGCCTACTGATGTATTAATACAGTCTAAAATTAGATATTTGTTTAGCATCTTTTCGTCATTTAAGGTTTCAGCGTTAGATGTTAATTTTGTTCTCATAGCTTCTTGGACTTCGTCAAAAGATGTTGATGAGATCCAACGGGATGCTGCCGTTTTCCAAGTTCTGAATATTCTACGATGTACTGTATTCCAACAATTTTTGGAAAACGGTTTATAACATTTAATCTTCTTTATTCTCAACGGGATGCTGCCGTTTTCCAAGTTCTCAATATCAGGGGTGGGCGAGGGCTGAGCATCAAAATGCCAAATCGAAGTTTCCAAAAATTGAAAAGGCCACATGAGTATGAAATAATTAATTCGATCTTTTTGAAAAAATATGTAATAAAAACAGAATCATATCCACTTGGTGCTAAGAATCAATTCATTCATTTGATCCAAACTTTTTTTTATATTTAGCCTGTGTTAATTGATCAATGTCTGGTTCTAGGTTACTTGTTCGCAGAATGAGGCTTTCTTCAAGATGATTGTCTGATAAAGATGTTCTTTGTGATGATTTTATCTTCGTCATGTGGGAAAATGCAGATTCGCAACAGTAAGTTGTTGAAAATATAGTCAATATCTTCTGAGCATTTTTCTGTAGGGCTGAATATTTTGATGCGAAGCGCCATATATCGTAGATATCATGATTCTGAACAAAGCGATTGATAAGAATATTATCATTCAGCAACTCGATTATTTCGATTTGAAATTCCTCTTCTACTTTATGAATTTCGACAAGATGGGGCTCAAATACAAGCGTCAGTTCTGACTCAAATGCGTCAAAATCATTGAATCGAGATTGGTATTGGGTGTGCAGATCAGTCAAATATCTTTCATAATTCTCAAGCATTTCAGCTGTCGGATAGTTCAGACGTGTAACTTCGTGCAAATATGTAAAATGAATTTTTGAAAAATGCTTGTCCTTGATTTGGTTTCTCAATAATATGATGGTTGCACGAAATGCCTTCACCTTTTTCCAAGAAGCAAAAATGTTATTTTTCTGACCTTGTAAAGAAAGATTGAGCTCTCTTTGCTTCATCATGATATCAACTAGAAATGACATGTCGATTATGAAATAAATATTTGAAAGATCGCAACTCTTGTTCAGATTTGAAAAGAATTGAATTATTTTCTCTCTTATATCAAATACTCGCTTCAAAACGTTTGCCTCAGAAAGCCATCTAACGCTTGAGTGGTATAAGAGATCATAACTGCCGTGAAACTCGTCATTTTCCATCATTGATCTGAATTGGCGGTGTCTTGTTGCGTTTGAACGAATGAAAATTACAATTTCGTTCACTTTCTTGAAAACTGATCCCAATGAAACGGATTTTATGCAAAGATTTTGTTGGTGTAATATGCAATGAAAGGAACGAATTTCCAGTGGTTTAATAATATCTTTCATCTTTGCAATAAATCCCGAATTTTTTCCTACCATTGAAGGAGCACCGTCAGTACAAATACTCACTAGAAATTCTGGATTGACTTTTGATTTTTGAATTTGATCTTGCACTTTTTCTAAGATGTCAATTCCACGAGCTTGCCCTTTTAGAGTTTGCATACCTAATAGTTCTTCTCGTAGATTGAAATTTTTGTCAACGATTCGTATAAAAATGAGTAATTGGGCAGAGTCAGTAGAATCAGTTGACTCATCAATAGCCAATGAATAGAATGCATTTGGATCTGCTAAGAGAAAAGATAGTTTTTGTTGTAAATTTTTCGCAATATCGGTTTGGCGACTGACTATTGTTCGCCGAGAGAGCGCAAGATTCTCATATTTTTCAACTTTATCTGGATCTATGCATTTTACTGTTGTAGTTATGGCCTCTTTGATGAATTCTGAGTCGGAATATGGCTTTCCTCTTTTACCCATAAGATGTGCAATCAAATAGCTCGCTTTTGTTTGTAAAAGTCCCAAATTGAATATATTCTTGAATAATGTTTGTTGTTTTTTGATTGATTTTTTTAGTTCTAGAATTTTCTCTTTTCTACACTCACCATCAAGTCTACATATTGGCATATTGATATGCGTGCCATAATGTTTTTCTGCATTGAATTTCTTGATCGTTGTTAAGTTAGCTCTACAAATTAAGCACACCATCCCGTTTTTACTCTGAACAAAGAAGTAATCATATTCCCATTCTATATTAAAAACTCTATTCTCTGAATCTATCTTTCTCTTTTTTTGCGATGACATCTGATGGGGTAACCAAAAATTTTCTTGTAAATATCAAAAAATGATAAGATTCAAAGGAAAAGTATCTAAATAAAAAATTAGAGAAAAAATACATTGTTAATATGATAATTTCTATCTTGCCTTTTTTTGAAAAATGCTCGGAGGCCGCATAAACTAGGCTCGGAGGCCGCATGCGGCCTCCGAGGCCGTAGATGCCCACCTCTGTCCTAGATTAATAATTTTCTGATAGTAACATCGTTTATTGATCTGAGTTCTTTTTGACAATAATTTTTATTTTGCTCTATTTCTTTAGATAGTTTTTCTAATCGACTATTAATAGAATTCATATCCCTACTAGCATCACTATGTTTAGTAGGTGTTTTGCAGGGTTGTTGGTTGATATTATGATCTGCATTTGTTACAATGGGTTGTTTTGATGCAACCGATGCGAATGATATGTTGGAGTTAACTTCTTGATTATGTTGTAAGTTATATGGTAGTATGTAATTTTGGAAGTGTTGGCAAGATTTATTGTATGCTTTGTGACCTTCCCCACAGTTTGCGCATTTATGGGTGTGTCTATTAGTACAGGTGTTGGAGTTGTGTGATTCTGCACAGTGTACACACTTTACTTTCTTCTGGCATAAACGGGAGTAATGACCCCATTCTTGGCATCTAAAGCATAGGGGAAACCTAAAACTATTGTATATGTGGTCATCCATTTCAACAATCTTAATTTCGTGTCCTAACAAATGAGCATGGCCGTTTTTTGCTAAAAATATCTTTTCGTTATCTACTTTTGCTAGTACAGTTGTAAAATGTGTGTTTGAGATAGCTATCTTTTTAAGCATCTTAACACCAATTTCAGAGCAAAACATTGAGATTTCACTATGCTCGGCGAATATCGGAATAAATTTTATGATAACATTTCTTTTAGGGGATATGTCAATAACCGAAAAATCGGTAGAATCGGCAAAAAAGATATAAATTGGTTTTTTACATCTACTTCAAAAAAAGATACAATGGCATATGAACCACTAAACCTAATTCGTTTAAATAGTTTTATAGAACTATTATGTTGGATAAAACGCCTTATCATGTTTAGGTTGAACATGTCCCTAGTCATCATGGATTGCCAGTTGATTTTAACAATATATTTATCAAGTCTGGTAGGAGACAGCATTATCGATTCCATATTTAGTTAAAAACTATTAAAAATGAAACTTAGAAACAATCAGAAGACAAACACAACCAAAAGAAAAAATTATAAGAAAAAGTTAAAACAAAGTTAAAACAAAGTCACCACAAAACCACTTACCGATATTATCGCAAGAAAATCGTACGAGAAAATTCGCCTATTAAAGCACTACGTAAAAGCTAAAATCGTCTCGAGAGAGTCGCAGAAAAAAGGGTCCGTCGTGTGTGCAATCAGTCGTGCGCACCCAATAGTAAATTCGCCAAAAAAAATCCACTCGATGCATAAGATGGGACATATGCTAGCAGTGGTGATAATACATTATGAAGATAATGTGAGATCATTCTAGTATGTGTGCCAAAACTACTAATAATTGGTCTACCGATGAAGGTAATTGGATTTTTGTGTACCTTTGGTAACATATAAAATGTACCTTTCCCAGTTCAACTTGATCGTAGTTTGTCCGCTGTAGATAAGCCTATGTTTCCAAGTCCGATATGTTTATTCAGCATAAGATTAGTTTTTATTTTGATGTATTCAGTTCTGTTGTGTCAATGTCCAAATATGTATTGCTGCTGAGTTGACCTAGTCCTTCTTGGACACTCATTTCTGTCCCATAAGACTAATTTGCCTCCTTTATCGGCCTTTTTAACAACAATGTCTTTAAATGATTGTAATGACTTGGCGGCATTTATTAGATGTATAGGTTGTGTATTGTAATACTTCTCATCCTTTTTTGGATTCACATATTTTTTCAGAATTGTATTTCCATATAGATTTGTTGCTGAAACAAACATTGTTCTATAGCAACTTTCTCAAAACTTGCCATTACATCTTTTTTTAAATGTAATGTGTATATTATTTTATATCATTATATATATCATTATATATAGCGATTTTTCCCAATAACAATATATAAAATTTAAAATAAGCAGGTATATATAATTTAAATGCTATGCCGATTTTATCGATTTTTAGCGTTTATGAGCGATAAGAAATGAACTCTTTATAAATCTTTTCTTACATTATCCTCTTCGCTGGTGTTTTTAACCGTGACGACACTAGACGACTTTCATTTTTAGATTTTCTGTTAAAACGTTAACTAATGAAGC
Source organism: Pomphorhynchus laevis (assembly GCA_012934845.2). Taxonomy (NCBI): domain Eukaryota; kingdom Metazoa; phylum Acanthocephala; class Palaeacanthocephala; order Echinorhynchida; family Pomphorhynchidae; genus Pomphorhynchus; species Pomphorhynchus laevis. The sequence goes on along the minus strand of WNNJ02003534.1, from coordinate 10,234 downwards.
TACTGTTTGGTCAATTTAATTTGCTTTGTTGCAGCAAATTCGAAGAAATCTCTTTTTGGATTCAATTGTTAAAATGAAATATTTAACGAATATCTTTGTATGAAAATAAAGATTCTTAGTTCGATTAATGTTTTTTATTTATATATTCACCCCTACCGATGAATTGAAAAAATAGCACTCATAAAATGTTTATAACTGGACACATTTTGTTTTTAATTAAATAAAAATATGAATAAGGCTATAACCTGTAATGCTTTTTAAAAACCTCTTTGGGAAGCTTAACCCAGAATTAGTGGTACAACACCGACGTCTAACTCCCAATAGGGCTTTTCGACCTTCGTCTACTCATCTCTAAATAGTGGTCTCATCAGTGTCTCCCGGTAGCTACATAACTTCGACTACCTCTAATTTTAGTAAACTTCAAAAAGGAATTCGCTAAGCACACTCTCCTCAATCCGTTGTTCAGCCTTACATCTAAAACACGGAATTTGAAAGGTGGCTTCACAAAACAGCAAGTGCGATATCGCTCATTCCTTCATCCATTAACTTAAATAATCTAGCATTCGAATGCTCAGTAAGTAACCTAAATAATATAGTTTATAACTTTCTCCTATTTGATTTTTCTACCGATAAAGTATACGTTTTATTCACACTGACTTTTTAGGCTATAAAGTCAGTGAAAGTCGTTTATATCTTTTTTATTCACATTTTTAACGACAAAATGTAATCTTTAAAATCTTAATTACTGTGAATTCCACAAATGTAATCTTTAAAATCTTAATTACTGTGTATTCACTGTTTAGGGCAAAAATAATTGTTAAATATAAATTGTTTATCCTTTGTTTTTCGAACATCTAGTTATTTTTACGCATGAGATCTTATAGATGTAGGCTGCAAAATATTCTTTTAATCAAAATTAAGATTTTATTTTTTTTATTTCAAATTTAATTAAAATTTCAAATTTAATGTTAGAAATTTAAAAATTTATTTTTAAGTATTTTTCATAAATCTCATTAATATATAATGAGTTGAAATTTTTTCTTTGCTCACGAAAAAAAATATTTTTTGGTTCAAAAAGTAATTTTGATCTGAAATATCTCAAAACTTTTTAAATAGTTGAATTAATAAAGAATTATTGCTAGATCAAATAAAATAGGATATTTATTGATATTCTGCTAACTTCTGTTAGCGAAAAAAGTTATTCAAAATGTTTCAAAATATGCATATTTTTAAATATATTTTAATTTTGGTCGAATAATCGATCCCGAATAAGATATTGAATCCATTTTGTTGCCACTGATCTTCATTATTCCTTTTATTTCTCATTTCCTGCCCTCGATTTCGGTGGTCCCACACAGTTAAGGTATTATTTACTGGAATAGTGAATGTGGTCTCAAACTATTGATGGTCAGCGAAATCAAACGGAGGAGAGGAAAGGGGGATAAATATGTGATTAAACTATGTGGTTGCATTCAATAGAATTTTCATTGTTTTCTTCTGATCAATAGATTAGCTTGTTATATCTGACCTAAACTATCATATTCAAAAAAACGTTTTACTTATAATTTTTTAATAGTGCACAATGATTTCAAATATTTAAAGAATAATTATAATTATTGGCATATCTTAAAATTTCATAGACACGCGAATATGGACTCTAATTCATTATCATTTCGGTGACGTCTGTGCCAAATGAATTCGACTAAATATGAGTCGATCATTGATCGATGTGTACCCCATCGCTTTCCATTGCCTAATTTCAGTTGGTTCCATGCAGACTCAGATTGTTGAGTATGGATTTCGTCTGAGCTCACAAACTCAACGGAATGATTTACAGTTCAGTGCTTAAATCTGTACCCTTCTAGAACAGTTTCCGCATTTAGAAACAGTTCAGAGCAGTTTTCACGTTTATTGGATCTCATCAGTGAAATTCAGACGTTCAGCTACTAGAATATATTATATAAACAGCATAATTCCTGTGACTAGAACATCTGTTAGATTTATTTATATTAAATATGTATATTTAATATAGAAATGTAAACATTTCTATATTTTAGATTTGTTTTCTTTGATTATCTCGTTTATTTAACACTGTTAAAAGACAAAAATATTTTGATATTTCGCTAGTGACAACTAGAATCAGAAATTTCAAACAACATAAAATAAAGATTATTCAGGGCGTTAACGCCCTGAACAATTGAATAGCACATCGAAAGTATCATTGGACAATAAGATGAAAAAATGATATTTAGTTTATTGTTAGTTTTATAACAATAACAAATATTGAAAGATATAAAAAATAGTGAAAGGTGGCTTTACAGGACAGCACGTGTTATATCGCTCACTTCCTTAATTTATTAACTAAAATAATGTAGCATGCGATCACATATCTTAGTTAGTAACCAAATACTATAATGTGTAACTTTCTCCAATAATGTATTCACCTTTTTGTTCAATTGTTAATTTAAAATATTTGATAAATGTAAATATCTATCAATGAAAATATTGTTTATTTATTTGGTTAATCTTATTAAATTATAAATTCACACCCTAATCGATTAATCAAAAATAGCTATCATAAAAATTCGACGAATAAATTAATTCATTTAATAAGATATTTGATACGTATATTAACGAATTTATAATTATTAAGGAATCATAATTCTTTAAAAATAAAACTTTTTAACTATACATACTTTGACAAAAACAGTAAAAAGACAAATTGTAGATTTTGAAAAGTACCGAATTTAATGAAATAAGTGATATTGATTTTATGAATTTCTCAGCAGAGAATAAGATTATTCCGCGTGAATTATTCTGTTATACTCATTGAAGTCAAATGCAAAATATATAAAATTAAATATCGACAACTCTCTATACATGATCACATTTTAAAATACGCATTGGTATCTGAGTGAACACCATGTTTTCTATTGTTGTCTATTTAATATAAATAAGCAAAACATTTCAACAGTACACGCTTTTATAAGAATCTTAATGGATTTTGTAACATTTTTGAATAACTGCTGTTATGAATGTATTAATTTAACATAAAAATACAAAACTTAAAATTATCATCCGTTTTTGCGCATTGAATAATGCGCTTTTACTAAACTCGACGATTGGGTGCACTTTTCACCTACGGTGAAAAAGGGGGTGTTTTTCACCTACGGTGAAAAATGGACGTTTTTCACCGAGACAAACCAAAATTTAATTAAAAAATAGAAAAAAAATTTTTATTTAATCTAGCTTCCAATTAAAATTTTAAGCAATATATTTTAAATAATCTACTGGGGGCAGTGCATTATATTTTAAGAGCAGGTCCTTTACGGTATCAATTCTTGGGACGGGATCTTTGTATAAGGACAAAAATAATTTATTCTCAGTAATCGTTTGTTCATTCTTCAACTCGTTCAAAATGGGAATTATTGAAGTCTGTTTTATGTTTATTAATGTATTGAGATGTCTGTGGTAACCCTCGAGCGAATTCGTTGTCCTCGGAATACCGTTTTCCGTGCGGAGTTTTACATTCCAAAAAGAAATATGATTGTTGCCAGTTTCATTGTTTATGTATTGACGTACAAACCATTCGTAAAGATTCAAAACATCTAAAGATTTTTGTTCCACAATATATAGTCTTAATTCGTCAGCATACAGTGAAACATCTTCTAAAGATACAAAGCTTAATGCCAAAATCATCTTGACTTGAAGTTTAATTGGTGCATTATTAATAAGTTCTGATGCGAATTTCAGATTCTGGACTTTTCGCCAAATAATTTGCCCCAAATGAAAGCAACAACCGTATAGTTGGGAATTTTTAAAATTATTTTTGATCGATTTATAACTAGATTGCTCAAAATCGAGAATTATAGATTTAGCATTAGATCCCACATTTGGATTTTTCGACATTAACCATTCGAAAATAGAATTGTAAGACGTCTCATTTTTATGTTTCATGAAACAAAACATCATCGGCAAAAACATATTCCTTATCCTGCACTGTATAGTAAAAATTTGAGAAAACGAAGTTGGTGCGCTTCGAAATGTGCCATCACATATCAGAACATCTGAATATACCAAATGTTTTAAATTTTCCTCTGTTGTGAAGATTAAAACTCTGTTTATATCGTCCATCCCGCTATCAAAAAATAAAAACTGTTTATTCTCCGTTGTAAAAAACAGCTCTTCGGGGATGTCGTAATTTGGAACAATGGTGTAATTGTTTGCTTTTCTTGTCGCATTTACCAACCTTTTCATATTTTTGAGATCAATAGGAACTTGGAGCTTTGAATTTTCTTTTAAAACGTTTAAGATCACGTTTCTGGCTGATTCTGTAGACTTCAAGGCTCGATCCTTAACCCCTCTCTGGATTAGAACTTTGTTAAATTTAATTTCCTCCATAATATGGTCATGGCAGGTACTTTCCTGGAAGACATTTTCCAAATTTGTTTTCAAAAGAGACTTGCAGCCTCTCTTATTACACCTCCAAATCTTTTTTCCTGCAGTAGACTCTTTGAAATTATAAAAATATCCCTGGTAAGCAATTTTTGGTTTACCTCTATTGCTTTTTATAATGCAGTCTGTTAAATCAATATTCATATTTAAGGGTAAATTTTTTTAATTAAAATTTGGTTTGTATCGGTGAAAAACGTCCCTTTTTCACCTACGGTGAAAAATACTTCACCGTAGGTGAAAAGTGCACCCAGCCGTATCGGTGAAAAATGTCCTTTTTCACCTACGGTGAAAAATACCTCACTTTTCACCTACGGTGAAAAATACCCCCTTTTTCACCGTAGGTGAAAAGTGCACCTCGCGATTAATTTAACATAAAAATACAAAACTTAAAATTATCATCCGTTTTTGCGCATTGAATAATGCGCTTTTACTAAACTCGACAGACAAATTGTCACTAAACGCGAAAGAATTTTACAAAACTCGATATACAAAGCATCACTTTGTGATTTATATTATTACTGACTAATATAAAAGTGTTGATATAAGACATTGTTATATTAATGTTATACCTTCTACGCATAATTATATTAAAAAATACACTTTGAAGATTGAGTGATAATCAAAGCATTTTAACAATACACAATGCGAAATCCGTAAAAGGACAAATTGTAGATTTTCGAGAGTGCAATTATCGATACGCGAATTGTAACATTCAATAACAAAACGTTTAACCTAGTTTTAACTTGTTGTAAGTGTTGATATTTTAATTTTGAATTCTAAATAAACTAAGAATTTACGAATTAAGTAATCCTGTGAAAATATGTCCGGACTTAATCTCCAATGATTCGGATGTTATTGGAGGCATTTTTGATTTTTCTCTAAATTCTAATGTAAACAAATGACAATAACATCAGTATATTTGTGTCTTTATTTACTTTCAAATCCAAATTCGCTTCGATCTTTATATTGATAACAGCCTCTTCTGTCAGGGATAGGATAGTAGTGATATTTTTATTGCCCAAATTATTCTAGAATGACATTTATTCTTAGAATATTTGGGAATTTATCATATTGACTGATTCTATCGATTATTTCTATGAATGATGTTTTAAGATTTGGACTATTTTATTCTAACTTAGTGTCGAGTAGAAACCTGTCATAGTGTACACCTTAATCTTTAGATGCCAATATTATGCCTACGCATAATGATTCTTATGATTTACATAATGGGATTGCATCATTTCCATATGGGTTATAATATTTCTCTAGTATATCATACAACTGTTGTAAAATGGCTTGGAAGAATCCACTTCCTTTATAAATATATGAATTAACTATATACATGTATAATTCAAAAAATAAGAAGATTCAAATTTATCAATGACAATTAGAAGCGATTTACTGTGATGATCAACGGAGTGCCGAATAGTGTAGTAATTTATTTTGATGGTTAAATGCATATTTATATCGGGAAAAACGATGGATAATAGGTGTAATAACTGTTTGGAGCATTTAGTTGAATTTGTTTTCTTAATTTGAGAAAATAGTTTCTTACATTGTAAGCCTTTACATAACGGATATTTATTTTTACTCTTGTGATTGCAGTATTCAAAATTGGGTGGAAAGATCAAATTGTACTATTTGAATACTACAAATTGCAGTACTCAAATTGGTTGTCACGTAGAAAGCTCATATGGTGTACACCTGAAAGGCGTTGTTCATAGCAGATATTCGGTTTCTTTCGGAGACAATATTAAAACGCGTAATGAGTACTATGTTCTATAGCAAAATGTTTAATATTTGAAATCGCTGAGTTTTATACGATTTGTTTATGGGGAAATATAAACTTTATAAAAATGACCGATTATTATTTATGACTTGCGCATTGAATAATGTGCTACTAAACCCGAAAGACAAATTGTACGAGCAACTATCACTTGATAATTTCTATTTTAACTTCCCAATGTAACAATTATGATCGAAAAAGCAAATATACAGAACATTGCCTTATTGAAAAGACAAATTGTAGATTATGTTTGTCTTTTGATTTATTTATCTGTTTCTTTTGTTGAGACTAAGTCGGTCAATCAAATGTCCTAGGTATTTGTGGTTTATTTTTATTGTGCTCTTAAATTATCGTATGTACAGATTGCATATGTAAGCATTTGATGTGATTAAAGCATTAAAATATTCACTGGACTAATATTTGTTGCTGGGTCACAGATATAAAGAAGGGTCAACTCCAGTGATTAGATCACATGCATTTTGCAATTTGGTTATCATCTAATCTTACTTCGTTGATACAACACTTAGAATCTCGCTATTTCTATCCGATAGTACCATTATTAAACAGAAGCCACGAAACACACCTAGTTTTGTTGATACTGAATGACTGCTGTCCCAAGGAATATACAAGCTAGTTTCTGTGGCTTTTCTGAATACTTTAGTGACGGAGATATCAGTGGTCAAAACTTCTCAATCTAGGAAAGGTAAGAACTCGTTAGAGGGCCAGGTAATTGTCACTTCTATTCGAGGATTCAATGAATTGAAAATTCTGACGAAATCATCTGCTTTATCACGACTTTCTTGCCAAATAACAAATATATCATCGATGTAACGATAAAATGCGATAGGTCGTATATTACAACGGCTTATAGCTTCTTCCTCTAACTTTTGTATGCACAGGTCAGCCAAGGCGGGGGCGCTTGGTGATCCCATAGCAACACCAAAAAGTTGTTTATATATAATGCTATCAAAGGAAAAGTTCGTTGTTTATGCTAAATGGAATAATCTCTTACATTTAGCCAAATGTTCACTATCTGTCCAAGGGTATCCGAGTCTTGATATAGCAAAGTCTACAGCATCATTTACTGACACATTTGTAAATAGTGATTTCACATCTAATGTGAAAATTACATACGTTATCCGCTTTAAGTTTAGTGCTCTCAATTTGTTAACAAAATCAGTAGTATTTAGCACTTTGTAGGAATTGACATCACAACAGGTTTTAGCAAACTTGACAGGAACTTACCAACACCATAGTTAAATGCACATTTCATTGACACAATAGGACGTAAGGGACAGTCTAGCTTGTGGATTTTGAGCAAACCGTACATGTAAGGTACAAGAGGATCGGATGGAAACATTTGGAGATATTCTACACGCGTGATCAATTCTTTTGAAGCAAAGTATTTAAGTAGTGTTACCACTTCACGTGCCACGCTTTTGCAGTATTTCTTAAAGAAGGTTCAAATGTGGATGTATCTCCCAAAATAGACAACATCTTTTAATTGTAAGCAGATCTATCCAACAGCACTACACAATTCCCCTTATCAGCTTTAGTCAAGACTATTTGATCGTTATCACGAAGATCTTTTAAAGCGTTCAATTCAGCTCTGGAGATGTTGGAACGAATTGATCTATTCACATTTGTCCTATATATATGATGTCTAAGACCAGTAAGTTTGTGTATTAACAATTGTTTATTTTGATGTCCCTCAAAGTTTTCTACAACCTTTTGACTAAGTAACTCTAGTTCTGCGGTAACCGATATTGAATCACTAAATTTCAGTGATGATTCACAGATTCCAAACTGAAGGCCTTTCCTTAAAATTTTTAACTGATTTTCAGAAATATTCTGTTTACTTAGATTTACTACAGGCATGGGTTGGGGAGTCACAACATCGACGCTAGGCAAGGTGTTTCGTAGTTGATGAAGTGTGGTTGACAATAGAAACGTAATCTTACGCATTAATCTGTAACCTTGTTAAGGAACAGCTTGTAAAGAATATTCTGAAGACTTCCTCAAAGTCTTAGGAGATCTCAGACTGTCGAGAGGCTGTCGCTACAAAGTTCCTCCAACCACATTTGAATGTCCAAAATGATTTTGTTTTTCATACATTGTAACATAACTTGTTTTATTGTTTCAGATACTTCTTGATAATGTCCGCGGTTAGCGAACGAAATATCGAAGAAATATTCAATTTATTTTTTTGGGAATGGCATATAGATAAAAACAATAACATTAAGTTAAATGACCTATAGTGGATTCATGTTATGTCCTGCCATTACATCATTAGCAGCTGTATCCAAATGGCACAACAGCCATCAGTTAGCTAATCCAATAAGCTTTTCTTGCCTTGCGTAACTTAGAATCCCCTCAGTTGCCTTCAATAATCGTATATTTATAGCGCTAGATATTTTCAGTAACACCGTGTTGTATTGCGTGATTTACCGCGTCACCTGTGTTTGTTTTTTGTTTATGTGACAACGGCGATTGTTTATTCTGATGCTAAATTGTGCTGATGTTTCACCGACATACTGCTTACAACACATTACACAGGTTGCAACGTACACACAGTTAATTGTAGTGCATGTAGCGGGCTTATTCGAGGTATTCTTCTTTCCAGGATTCTTTCAAACGTATCATGCGTATGGCTAAACCAGTTGAAAAGCATGCAGTTACTTCGTTTGTACAAGCATCCAGTAATACACAGAAAATGTCATCGATATAGCGAAGCCATAATTTCGGTTTCAGCATTTGTTTTTCAATAAATGACTGCTCGACTTCAGACAAGTATAAACTTGCGTAAGACGGTCCAACTGGGCTTCCCATCGCCGTTCCTTGGAGCTGTTTACAAAGTTTATTATTGAAATTGAACGTATTTGATTCATAATTGAGCTTGAGGGATTCAATTAGTCGTTTACTCTACATTCAAAATTCGTTTTTAGACAGAATGCTCGAAATCGTTTCGAGTCCCTTTTCCGTATCGATAGACGCTATCGATATGTCGTTTTTAATATTTCGAAAATTTTTTTGTGCTCCTGGATGGTAAGGTTGATATTATAATTTTTTCATTTTGTTTTGTGTCGTGATTTTGTCTTGATTTTGTCGTCTTGATATATGCTCTATTTTGTGCTACGTCTATTTCTCTTTTTGTAACCTCTGTTTTGAAAATCTAAACGTCTTTTATTTATCCATTTTAGTCTTTCAGTTTTTGTGTTACACAGATAAAATATTCTTCTAAATTAGTTTTCCATTGTTTTTCTTTGTTGAAAATAAATGACCGCTCTTTGAGTGTAATATATTATTAGACACAATCTTATTGTGCATTGGTATTTCTTATTTGCCAGTTTTGTTAATCCGCAGTGACATATCTAAGAATTTTGTGTTTTCCTGACTTATTTCAGCGGTAAATATTAACGACCCAAATTCATTTAGCTTATGAATCATTGTGTTTAATGATGTTATATCATTACGCCATATAACGAATATGTCGTCAATATACCTTAGCCATACAATTGGTTGCTCATTTAAGGTTTGTAGAAACCGTTTTTCATACCAATCGGCATAAAGTATAGCTAATATGGGTGCTACTGGCGTTCCCATGGCCGTTCCATTTTTTGATGATACGTATGATTGTTGAATTTAAAATAATTTCCATTCAAAATAGTGCTTAGTGACTCTACAACAAAATTTCGTTTTTTCTCAATCCAATTATTATTTATCATTGCCTTATTAATCGCAGTTAATGCATCGTTAGCTGGTATATTAGTAAATAATGACTGTACGTCTAAAGTCAATAGAATATCAGTATTAAATGTTTTTACTTTTGAAACTTTCTCAATAAAATCTTTTGAATTTTTTATATAACTATTTACATTAGTTATTAATGGACTTAGTAGCTCGTGAACATACCTAGACAGTTTTTCAGTTGTTGTGCCTACGTTGCTGATTATTGGTCTTCCGACACAAGGTGTTATATTTTTGTGAATTTTT
>WNNJ02000357.1:0-119708 GCA_012934845.2 Pomphorhynchus laevis | reverse complement strand
AAAAAAAAAGAGATGGCAATATTTTAACAGATGAAGAGATAAAATTTTTATTAAAAAATTATTTAAGTGGGAATATACCTGATTATCAAATCACAGCGTTTTTAATGGCTGTATATTTTAAAGGAATGAGTGATGGAGAGTTAAAAGCTTTTACAACAGAGATGATAAATTCAGGAGACACAATAGATTTTAAAGGTGCTCATAAATTTTTAGTAGATAAGCACTCAACAGGTGGTGTAGGAGATAAAACCACAATAGCTCTAGCTCCAGTACTAGCAGCACTGGGAATGGGAACGGCTAAGCTATCAGGAAAAGGGCTAGGGCACACTGGTGGAACAATTGACAAGTTCGAATCTATAAAAGGATTTAAATTTTCTGAAACAAGAGAGGAATTAATAAAATTAGTAAATGAAACAGGGATAGGGATAATGGGTTATTCTGAAAAAATAGTTCCCATGGATAAAAAATTATATTCTTTAAGAGATGTAACAGGAACAGTGTCTAGTATCCCACTTATAGCAAGTTCTATTATGAGTAAAAAATTAGCTGTACATGCAGATGCTATAATATTAGATGTGAAAGTTGGTTCTGGGGCATTTATGAAAACTTTTGAAGAAGCTAAAAAATTAGCTGAAACTATGTATAAATTAGGAAAATTGTTTAATAGAAATATTGTGTGTATGCTAAGCAATATGGACGAACCACTAGGTTGTGCAGTGGGGAACTCTTTAGAAGTAATTGAAGCTATTGAAACTTTAAAAGGACGAGGACCTAAAAAGTTTGAAGATTTAATAGTTAAACTTTCTGCTCAAGCTCTAAAAATGAAGGGAGATGTTAAAACTTTAGAAGAGGGGATAATAATTGTTAAAGAAGTTATTACTTCAGGAAGAGCTCTTGAAAATCTTGAAAAATTCATAGAAGCAAGCGGAGGGAATCCGAAAATATGTAGTGATTATTCGTTGTTAGAGGTCGCAAAAGAAGTAACTCCCTACTTAGCCACAGAAGACGGCTATATATCTCATATAGCAGCTGATGAAATAGGAAGGGCAGCTATGATGCTAGGAGCAGGTAGAAGTACAAAAGATGATATAATAGACCATAGTGTAGGACTTATCATGAATGCCAAAATTGGAACTTATGTAAAAAAAGGTGATAAAATACTAGATTTTTACCATAAAGGAAATTTAACAGAAAATATAGTTGAAATAGTAAAGTTATCTTTAAAATATTCAAAAGAAAAAATAAAAGAGAAAGAAATTATATTGGAAATAATAGGAGAGTAATAAAAATGAAAATTAATAATTACATAGACCATACAGTATTAAAGGCAACGGCAACTGTTGAAGATATAAAAAAACTTTGTAGAGAAGCTAAAGAGCATAATTTTTATTCAGTGTGTGTAAATAGTTCATATGTGAAAATTTCAAAAGAAGAATTAAAAGGGACAGATGTTAAAGTATGCTCAGTAATAGGGTTTCCACTTGGTGCAATGAGTAAAGAAGCTAAAATATTTGAAGCAAAAGAATGTATAAAACAAGGTGCCACAGAGATTGATATGGTTATTAATATAGGATTTATGAAATCAGGTATGTATAAGGAAGTAGAGGAAGAAATCAAAGAAATCAAAGAAGCAATAGGAAACAATGTTTTAAAAGTAATTATAGAAAATTGTTATTTAACAGAAACCGAAAAAAAATTAGCAGTGGAAATGTGCGTAAATGCTATGGTAGATTTTGTTAAGACGTCTACTGGGTTTGGAACAGGTGGAGCAACACTTGAGGATTTACAACTTATGAAATCCATTGTTAAGGATAAAATAAAAATAAAAGCAGCTGGTGGAGTGAAAGATTTAGAAACAGCAATTAAATTTATAGAAGCTGGAGCTAACAGACTTGGGACTTCATCAGGGGTACAATTAGTAACTGTTGGAAAAACAAAAGACGGGGAATACTAATTATCAGTGAAAAAATCTAATTTAGGAGGATACTTATGAAAAAGATAGAAAGAGCCACAATAATTGTTTTAGATAGCTTAGGTGTAGGAGAAGCTCCTGATGCAAAACTTTATGGTGATGAAGGTTCTAATACTTTGGGAAATATTGCTCTTGCAACAGGGGGAGTAACTCTCCCTAATATGCAAAAGTTAGGACTTGGAAATATAATAGAAATTTTAGGAGTTCCCAAAGTAGAGAGTCCAACTGGGTGTTACGGAAAAGCACAAGAAAAAGCAATAGGAAAAGATACTACAACTGGACACTGGGAAATAGCAGGAATTATTCCAGAAAAACCATTTCCAACTTATGCTAAGGGTTTTTCTGAAAAAGTAATAAAACTTATTGAAGAAAAAACAGGGAGAAAAGTTTTATGTAATCTTCCATATTCAGGAACTGCAGTTCTAGATGACTATGGAGATGAACAAATAAAAACAGGAGCTTGGATTCTATACACTTCAGCAGACCCCGTTTTGCAAATTGCTGCACATGAAGAGTATATTCCAATAGAAGAACTTTACTCTGCTTGCAAAATAGCCTTAGAAATATGTAAAGAACACTCTCCAGTTGCTAGAGTAATAGCAAGACCATATATAGGCACAGGAAAAGGGGACTTCTCAAGGACAAGTGGAAGACATGATTATTCTGTTTTGCCCCCTAAAGAAAGTATGTTAGATAGAATTAAAGATTCGGGATTAGAAGTAGTTGGAATAGGAAAAACATCTGATATATTTGCTGGAGTAGGAATTACAAGTCAAAAAGGAACAAATAAAGATAATTTAGATGGTATTTTAAAAACAATAGCTGCTTTAAAAGAAAAGACTAAAGGCTTAATATTTACAAATTTAGTTGATTTTGATATGAAATATGGTCATAGAAGAGACCCTAAGGGATATAAATTAGCCTTAGAGGAATTTGATAAATATTTACCAGAAATTATGGAGAATTTAAAAGAGGAAGAAATATTAATATTAACAGCTGACCATGGTTGTGACCCGACATACAAGGGAACAGACCATACTAGAGAATATATTCCAGTGTTAGTATATGGAAAAAATTTAAAATCAGGGATAAATTTAGGTATAAGAGAAAGTTTTGCTGATATTGCTGCGACAATTGAAACTCTATTACTTGGAAAAACTGATTTATCTGGAAGCTTTGCAAAAGAAATTTTAAAGTAAATTTTAATAGCCAATTATAATAAAAAATAAAACTTAGGAGGAAAAAAATGAGTATTCATATTAGAGCTAAAAAAGGTGATATTGCAGAAACGGTTTTATTACCAGGAGACCCACTTAGAGCAAAATGGATAGCAGAAACATTTTTAACTGATGTAGTTTGCTATAATGATGTAAGAGGAATGTTAGGTTTTACAGGTGTTTATAAAGGGAAAAAAGTTTCTGTTCAAGGAACAGGAATGGGAGTACCTTCAATATCTATATATGCTACAGAATTAATTACAGAGTTTGGGTGTAAAAATTTAATTAGAGTTGGAACTGCAGGTTCTTATAGAGCTGATATAAAAATAAGAGATGTAATTTTTGCAATGGCTAGTTCATCAAATTCAGGAATTAATAAACTTAGATTTAACGGTGCAGACTATGCTCCAACTGCATCTTTTTCACTTTTTAGAAAAGCTTTAAAAGCAGCAGAAGATAAAGGTATAGAGATAAAAGCAGGGAATGTAATGACATCAGATGAATTTTATGGTGATGATTTCGATTCATACAAAAAATGGGCAGAATTTGGAGTACTTTGTGTAGAGATGGAAACAGCAGGACTTTATACAGTGGCAGCAAAACACAATGTAAATGCATTGACAATACTAACAATTTCAGATTCTCTTGTAACTGGAGAAGCTACAACATCTGAAGAAAGACAAGTGACTTTAAGAGAAATGGTAGAAATAGCTTTAGAAGCTGCTCTTAACTCTTAAAAGAAAAATATAGGTAAAAGGAGTAGAGTATGGAAAAAGAGGAAATAATCTCTCTTATAGAAGAAGCAATAGTTGCAAGAGAAAATGCTTATGCTAAATATTCTAATTTTAAAGTAGGTTCTGTTGTGGTAGACGAAGCTGGAAATAAATATAGAGGTGTCAATGTGGAAAATGGTTCTTTTGGACTTACTAACTGTGCAGAAAGAACAGCTATTTTTTCTGGTGTGACTAGTGGAATGAAAAAAATAAAAGTTATTTGTGTTGTGGGAGATACCTCAGGACCAGTAAGTCCATGCGGAGCATGTAGACAAGTAATTAAAGAGTTTGCTAGTGAGAAGACTTTAATAATTTTAGCAAATTTAAAAAAAGAGTATAAGGTTGTAACTATAGAAGAGTTACTACCCTATGGTTTTGTATTGTAAATTGGGAAGAGGATTTAAATTTTGAAAAAATAAATATTCATTTATTAATTTTATATTGTATATAAAGAATAATTTAAATATTAAAATAATATGTAAATGTTCATTAATATAGAAATTTATTGAATTGAATTATGTAGTTTTATTAACTAAAAAAATAGGGAGCTGTTATGAATATTTATGAATTTGAAATTAAAATGTATTTATTAAAAAATATAGATAAACAAAATTGTTTAGAAAAAATATCTACAATTCTTGATTTGTCTTTTTTAAAATCAGAAGAAATGAGAAGTTATCATAAATCATCAGAGTATAAGGGATATAATTTTAATAGCTTTTATCCCTTAGAAGATGAAAGGTATTTAGAAGGGAAAATATACACTGTAAAGCTTAGAGTTTTAGAGAATAAGATGAAGATTTTTTTTGAAAATAATTTACCCGGATTAAGAAGTGATGATATACAAATATTAACTGTTAAAATAAAAAAAATTATAAAAAAACATATTACAGAAATTTATAGCTTAACACCAGCAGTATGTAAATTTGAAAAAGGTTATTGGAAAACAAGCGAAAGCATTGAATCATTTGAAAAAAGAATAAAAGAAAATGCAATAAAAAAATATAATTTTTTTTATGATACAAAATTAAATGAAGATTTTGATTTTATAAAAAAAATAGAGTTTAAAAATAGGATTCCTATTGGAGTTAATTATAAAGAAATTAAATTTTTAGGAGATAAAGTTCAAATAGAATTAGAAGATAATGAAACATCACAAAAACTGGGGTATATAATATATTCTTGCGGGTTATTAGAGCTTGGAGCGAGAGGTTTTGGTTATGTTAATGCAAAATTTATTTAAGAGGTGGTGAAATATGCTAAAGGATTGTATTGACATTTTTAAAAGTAATCGAGATAACTATTTGTCAAAAAGTGAAAGTCATGATGAAATTAGTTTTATAACAGATAGGTACTCATTATCATTAGGAAGCTATATCTTAGTAGACATAGAAAGTAAAAATATAATCAAAAGAATTGAAGTAACTAAAAATTATGAAAAAGATGCGGACTACGAAGCTTTTGCTAGTTTAGATTATTTAAGCAGATTATTGTCCATGGATAAGCCTATAGACAGTAAAAAAGTTATACATTCAAATAATATTTATTCATTTTTTGTAAAAAAAGAATCTTTTAAAGAGAAATTAACTAAAGAGAGAATTGAAACTTATTATTCTTTTTTAAAAAATCTTAAAACAAAGTATAAAAATGATAAAAAAAAATTAATGATTTATAGTGAGTTTGAAAATAAATTTGGAACTGTAAATGAAGAAAAAGCTAATGCTATCCAAGAATGGATATTAAATAATCTTTTAGAGTCAAATATATTTGAAACTTTAGATGGAATGAAAAATGATAAATCCTATTTAAAAATATTTTTTACAGCAAGTCTAGAGGAATATAAAAAAGAAAGTCAACGTTACATTTTTCCAAATATTTATACAAGTTCTGATTATACCATTAATATTAATGAAGTTACTCATGGT
Source organism: Pomphorhynchus laevis (assembly GCA_012934845.2). NCBI lineage: Eukaryota > Metazoa > Acanthocephala > Palaeacanthocephala > Echinorhynchida > Pomphorhynchidae > Pomphorhynchus > Pomphorhynchus laevis. Next base: position 113,821 of record WNNJ02000357.1, on the reverse strand, counting down.
TTACCTAATAATAATAATAACCTAAATAATAAAAAACCTTTTTTAAAGAATTTAACAAGAAAAATCTCAACACCATATCTCATTAACTTTGAAGAAGTAATAAATCAAAAATATTTTTTTGATTATTTAATGACTTTTGCCGAAAAGAGAGAAAATAATATATATCTTAATTTTGAGGATGGAATAGTCGGCTATAAAAATTTACCGGAAAATTTGAAAGAGGGTTATTTTTTAAGAGTAAACAAAGGAACTGAATTAGAAATTTTAGACATAGATTTGATTAAAAGAAAAGAGAAAGAAAAAAAAATTAATAATTTAGATATATTTGGATTAAATTACAAAGATTCAGATAACAAGCATTATTATTTAATCAACAATCATAATAAATTAGAAATGCTTATAAATAAAATTTTTTATGACAGTTGTCTATCTAGTAATTACTTTACAAATCTAAAAGATTTAAACCTACCTAATCTCGTTTCAATCACTCCTAAACTTTTAGATGAAAGTAAATCTATTTGGATAGAGTTATTCTTTAAAAATAATGAAATACTGCTAAAGAATAATTTTGAAAAAATGATGTTAAAAATAATCAAAAACACGTTAATAGTAGGACGAGATTTTAAAGCGTGTGAGCAATTTAATCTGTATATTTCAATTTGTGACTATATAAAAAATCAGGAGGAAAACATGGGAAATATTGCAAATAGTTTGTTTGAATCATTAAATAAAAAGATAAATTTAGAAACAACTGGAGAAATCGAATCTGATGAAGAATACTTTGTGGCAATTGGTCAACTATCAAAATACTTTGTATCTTTAAATAAAGGTTCTGATAAAACTCATAGTCTTATAAATCCAATTATGAATGCTAAAAATGTAGATAAAATAATTTCTGAATTAGAAAAACTTTTTAAAAAATATAACTATGCTATTAATTCTAATAGTAAGCGATTTAATAATTTGTATGGCATGATATTAGGGTATAAATGTGATTCTAAAATAAATGAAAAGTACTTAATGCTAGGTTATTTATTTAATTCTATAATTTATTTTAAGGGGGATATATAAAATGAAAAAAAGAGTATATGGAATAATAGGAATAAAATCAGTTATGGCAAATTGGAACGCTGACTTTACAGGATACCCTAAAACAACTTCAGATGGAAATATTTTTGGAAGTGATAAAGCATTAAAATATCCAATGAAAAAGATGTGGGAAAACAACGGTGAAAAAATATTGTACATAAAAAGTTATAAAGTCGATAAAGAAAAAGATGGCGAAAAATTAAGACCACGCAATTTAAAAGAAAGATATGAAAAAATATAAGCAACTTATTTTCATTACTTCGTGTAACATCCAAATATCTCCCGGTCGAGAGACTAAATCAGGATTTAAAATAATTGCTACTGACAAGTAAGACAATTAAGCCTTGATGCATTAGCTCAATCTGCTACGTCGACATGCATGTTGATGATTTCTATTTGTATTGTTAAAAAACAAAATTTATTACTATAAAATATAAGGAAATAATCCTCGAATCGCTGCACATTCATAAAACGGAAATATTGATGGACGGAAACAAGTCAAATTACAATTTAAAACTTCCACACGACTCAATGGACTGAGATCAAAAGGCATTAAGTTTGATTATTCCATGTTTAGTGACTAGATAGTGTATAAAAGCTGAAATACTGTATTTTAGACTTAATTTTGGGAAGGATAACTAGCTTGATCGAAAAGTCAATAAAACATATATGTACTTCTCTCTTTTTTCTCATGTGGATAAAAATGCCAACGAAACAAATAAGTTGCACACAAAACTAATCTTATCGGAATTAAAAAGCAGTATGGCATCTGCTTTATCCAGATTATATTTAAACTAGTAAACATCGAAAGGAAGATAGTAAACACTAGGTCTACAATAAATTTCTTGAGGAAATGCATCTATAACAAAATTATTCCCAAATGTGCAGTAAAATCAATAATGGCTGGTGTTTTAAGGTTTATCATTGCAGCATCACTGGTGTAATTCAATCATACGATTTGGAATACGTCAATCGAGACAAAAGCTAAACTCACTTCTTGACTCCTCTCGTAGTACGAGGAAAAATTTCATAGTGGTACAGAAACAGATGACATGCAATGGATTAACGACTTTATTAATAAAATGACAGCCATGTATGATCAAATTTCTACCAAAAAGAAGGACAAAAAGATCTTGTATCTCATAAAAAGACCAATCATTTACAATAAGACAGTGAACAATTTTAAGAATTTCTCTACAAGAGAACTTACAGAAACGGAAATCGCTGTGCTCAACAGTGGACCTCACTTCGTGCCGACGTACAAAGCAAGGATAACTGAAGTAAGATGTGATTCTGAAGTCCTGTTAGGTTCACTACCTCCAAATTTATTCAACAAAATTATTTTACAGGAAACGAATTGTAAAGAGGCAATCCGAAAACTGCAAGGCAAATTGTGCAAAAATGAAAGAGATGCAGTAAAGTCTTTGCTGAAGGATAAGAGCATAGCGATTTGCAAAGCTGCCAAAGGGAAGGCTATGGCTATTGTAAATACTACAGATTATGAAGAACACGGAATCCAGTTATTATCGAAGGGAAAATTTATCAAGTTGACAAACGACCCAACTCAAAAACGTGAAAAAGGTTTTAATCAGACACTTTTGAAATTACATAAGGAGCAAAAATTAGACGCCACGATGTATAAAAAATCTAGATCCGCGGGTGCCTGTGCAAGCTTTCTTTACTTGCCACCAAGGCTTCACAAACCAAATCTATTGTTCAGACCGATAATCGCGTCATATGCATGTTTCAATCATGAAATATCAAAAATAATAAACTCCTTGTTACAAATATATAAATTCCTAGTCAAACGAGAGTGAAAGATGGGCCTAAATTTGCTACCCTAATCAGAAAATATCAACAGATACATGCTACTTCGTCACATCAGATGTCGTGCCTCTAGTTACTAACGTCCAATTACATCCGGCGATAAAAATGGCAGCAAATATATTATCATCGGAATGTGAAAACCAAAATCTGTCGCTCGAAGAATGGACAGAGTTATTATCATGGTGCACAGAGAAATCCTGATTTACATTTGAAGACGAAGTTTATTATTAAGTGAATGGTGTGGCCATGGGCTCACCTCTAGGACCCACAATCGCATATCTGTACATGAAAGAATTGGAGAAAGACATATATACGCCTTCCAGCACTCAAATCATATTAACGATACGTAGATGATGTATTAATGATATTCAAAATAATTATGAACACTGAAAGTATACGAACGACGTTAAATGAAAAGGACCCATCGATACAATGGAATGTAAAAACTGAATACTCTTCAGGTTGTTGCTCGTTTTTGACCTTGAGGTGCACCGTAGGTATCGGATAACCACAAAGCTATTCCGGAAACCTTTTATCTCGTGGAAACCAACGCATTGGTCGAGCCATATACCGGCCGAATATAAACTACCGGCAGCTACGTCGTTATTCCTTAGACCAAAGATGATATGTTCACAACAACTTCACAGAGATACTGAGTCTGACAACGCATCGAACATGTTAAGGGCATGCAACTATCCACACTGGGCGATTCGTCAAGCCAGGTCGAAGGCAAACAGAATTTTCTACAACAAAAAGAATAACATAGCACAGCGAGCCGCTGATATGAGAAGTTTTATAAAGTCGACGATTATTGACGATAGATGTCTGAATTGACTAGAAGATATAATAAAGAATAATAAAACTAGGACTGATACCATCCCAACAATTTTCTACTCTGCGAAACCAAGCTTGACATCCTTATTCAAAAGAAAGCCTATGGAAAAGCAAAAAACGGGTGTGGTTTACAAAATTAATTGTATGGATTGCAATGCATCATATGTTGGGCAAACGAAACGAACGGTGACAACACGTGTAAAGGAGCATCACAGTGCATGTAAAAGAAGTGACGCGTCCTCCGCTATCTTGAATCATTCATTAAGGAACGATCACCAGATCGATTTCGATAAAGTTGTAATTTTAGAGAAAGAACCTAACAGCTTTAGAAGATTAATCCTCGAATCGCTGTACATTCATAAAACGGAAATATTGATGGACGGAAACAAGTCAAATTGCAATTTAAAACTTCCACACGACTCAATGGACTGAGATCAAAAGGCATTAAGTGTGATTCTTCCATGTTTAGTGACTAGATAGTGTATAAAAGCTGTAATACTGTATTTTAGACTTAATTTTGAGAAGGATCACTAGCTTGATCGAAAGTCAATAACACAGATACGTAATTCTCTCTTTTTTCTCGTGTAAATAAAAATGCCAAAGAAACATAAGTTGACACACGAAAGTAATCTTATGGGAAATAAATAGTATTATATATAATATGTATAATCGAATATAGTACAGGAATCAGAGTATATGTGTGATACAAGACTATGACATATACTAAAGAAGCAACGAGCTGGAAATGAAGAAGAGACGAAATAGATAACATAATATTAAAGGATTTTGCCAGTAATACGTCATTGCTTTTTTTACATAAATGCCATATGTTATCGTCTAAAATACAGCTCTAATATGGCACAATATAACATAAAATTATTTTAATGTTTTGTTTGCTTGTGTCATTTCTTAAATGTTTGATACATTCTTTAAATATTTTCTTTGACATACTTTATCTTGAAAAGCTATTCCATTATATTGGTGAAAATTCGGTTGAGAGTAGATATCGTTCGATCCTGCTTTTGAGTTGAAAATTTGAGATAGAAGACATATATTGACAGGGCCGTTGACATCTAAAAACTTTGCCAATGCTTCTCTTACTGAGCAGTGAGTTGGTAACGGTGGCTTTTGACTTAAATCATCATCTAAACATTATACGGATAAAATTCGCAAAAATATAAACAAAACGTGGTTAATTTAAGTATATTTTTAATTTAGAATAAGGTGATATTACTGTCAACACAGAGCTATTACGTTTAAAAAATATCGATTGTAAAGGCATTACTACCGTCTTAAATATTCTAATCGTTATGAAAAATATACCAAATATTTTTTTAAATTAGCTAAGATATTCAGCTAGATCATCAATATGCTTCCTTAATAAATTGACGGATAAATTTAAGCTCAACATAATTTTTATTATTTGGTCGGCTTCATAAATTATCCTCGTGTGAATTCTTTAATCCTAGATGCAGCACTGTACACTACAATCAGCGTAGGTGGACCTCATCAGCAGTGAGCCTACGCCTACCTTTCGTGTTTCGGTCCTTTAATGATCTGCTGAAATTTTCCTCTGCTGCCTTTCTGTAAAAACAAACGATACAGTTTGTTTTGAACTGTAGTGCTATCTCCGCCTTTTTGTTACAAAAGACGGATACAACGTACAGTTTGCACAAGTGGAAATGTTTTTCTTACAAACTGTATCGTTTGTTTTTACAGAAAGGCAGCAGAGGAAAATTTCAGCAGATCATTAAAGGACCGAAACACGAAAGGTAGGCGTAGGCTCACTGCTGATGAGGTCCACCTACGCTGATTGTAGTGTACAGTGCTGCATCTAGGATTAAAGAATTCACACGAGGATAATTTATGAAGCCGACCAAATGATGATACTCGCTCGTGTATGCAATTGTTCATTCTATAATTTTTATTGTTAGCAACTCTTATCATCTTGAAGGATAAATCTCATTGTTTAATGTTATTTGTAAATAAATCTTAATTATATATTTATTTAATAAATATAAACAACCAAGAGATAAAAATTGCCAGATATTTTCATCAATCACTTATGATTTATGAAAGAGCGGCCATTCACAATTTTTATCGTTTCGGTTTTTAGTTGCAGCATCCAAATTAATTCACTCAACGTTTTAGATATCCAAACTAAAGTGTGCAAAAATAGTGTGTTCACACTATTAACACATTGCTTGGGAAATTATAAAGATTTAAGAATCCACTTGTACAAAAGACACTGTTAAGATCACAATTTCTAATAGTTAAAACCTCTTGTACTTTCAGGTAATAATAAAAGTAATATAAGAAAACATATTATGATTAGAAATACCACGATAAAAAGATTAAATAATTGTGATACAAGAATCCTTCATAAAATCCTCTTCAACCTGTGTTTGAGCGCCTTCACAGCCTAAGTTAGACTTGGAAAATTAAACGAAATGGGCTCAATTGAACAAAAATGGGCTGGCAGTTCTAAATGCGTTTTTTTCAGCTGTTATTTGTTCCAGATGCATACTAAAGATATAGTAAACAATGCATTAAGGAAAAATTATAGCTATTGATGAATTTAATTAGTAAATGTGAATTTAATTAAGTATAAACGATTAAGTATGACCCTAAATCGTTGAGTATTAAGTTTTTGAATGTCGCAGACATCAATATAAAATACTTAAATTGAACAAAAATTAGTGATTGTGTTTCTCTGTTCCATCTGTGACGACTAATAGTAACGACATAAAAGGTTTCTCAGTATTTTCATTCTTCAGTAGCTTTTGAACCGTCGTCATCGACATTAGGAGTTTCGTGTTTTAGCAGTTTATCCATTAATTTACTTAATAATTGATGCAAAACGAAAGGCCAATAAAATGTTATATTGAGTATATCCACAAAACATGCAATAAACGTGGCACAAGTAGAAGCAATATAGTTTATGACAATAAATAGTAGCCCACTCAAGTACAGTTATTTATGTGTCAACTTGAAGTAAAAATTAAATTGAGTTATCTATGAGCCAACACTGCGAGGAAATTTACGTGGATATTCCGAATTTCTTTCTTGGGGATAGTCAAGCTTTTAATTAGTTACTTTGATAGTAATAAATTAGAGTTCGGCTTAGTATAAACCGAATACAGCGACCGTAAAAATCATCAACATAAACTCAAATTTGTACGATAAGACCAACATTGATTTGATTGTTTTGTAATTAACAATCTTCGATTCCTCACTTCGAAGAATGGGCCAATACGACCAAATGCTGCTATTGACTTTTGAAAATGTCCACTTGCTTCGTTTAACTGTAATTTATTTATAAAATGGAATCAATTCATTTATAAAATGTATGATAACAGCAGCTATTGAAATATTGTAATGAACCGATGTCGTTAATAAATTGTCGTTTCTTTGAACTACTGTTGAAAACTACTATTGATAATAGACTACTGTTATCTAATTCTGCATACAACAATTTTATTGGGGCAAATTAAGCATCCAAATTAGTAGGAGCTCATGACTTTACGTATATCCGTCGTCAAAATTGTCGCACATGAAGGCCTTTCAGATAACCGACAATCCTGCCAGACCTGCGCAATCGCACACTGATGAAACATGTCCACACTTATAGTTTTAAGGAGAATGGCATCATTCATTTTCGGAGATGCAAACTCTATATGACGACTGAATAGACACAATCTCAAAGACTTAAATGCGGGCTCATTCGCTGATGCTGTTATTTTTTCTAAAGGTTCAACTAATCACTCAATTTACAATTAAATAACTATTTTGATTGATAGAAGACTAGCTGAACACGCAATGATTGTAGAAATAAAAGTAAAGAACTTTGACATATGCATATTAAAACCATAAATAAGCGTCAAAGTTTCAGCAATTTATGATCTAACAAAAGATCGACATTGACTAATGCTGATAGTATCAATCCGAACATAATTTAATTGTCAAAGGCTGGAAAATAGGCAAAACGGTAGATGATGTTCTTACAAGCAACACTAACACGAAACTAACACACAGGTTAGACTAGCCCACAGTTAAAAGCGACGATAACGGGATGATGCAATCTCCCTGTCATCGAGCATAACAACCATCTTCCATCGAAAATAAAACACGTCCATACTCTCAAAAATAAGAGTTTTATCTTATTTACGAGGGAATTGAGATGCCTAATTTTCGAGATCTTTAATAAATATTAAACTCTCTTATGTTTGAAAATATTAAAGGCAATATAATAAGTTATAATTTTAAATTCAAATCGATGTAATCAAGGATAAAAATCTGAGAATGAAGATAGATCAAGTAAAACCAAACCAAAATAGCAGCTAAGTATTATTAGACACTATAAATGTTAAGTTTTGGTTTTATTAAAAAGAAAAATCGTTTGAAACCTTACAAGACGAAAATATGTCTATAATACAATGTCGTAAATTTGGATGATCTAGAAGGTGTACATCATATAAGAAAAATGAAAGCCAACTGATAAACTGTGTTAGAAACATGAATCATAAGGATTTTGTGGTTAAGGATACGTATTTAAAAGCAAAATTGGTTAAGTGCCGATAAAAATGAAATACAAAATTTTTAATGTTCGAATGGTTAGATATAAAAATTTAAGAAACGGTATAATTAAGTTTCCTGTGTTCATACATTATGTAGATCATTAACTATCAACGCAAAATCGTTTGATGTCGAACGCATCAATACTATATGTGATCTTATGAAATATATTCCATCAAACTTGAGAATTTAATCGATTTTGACCAAGTACTAAGGTACTTCGAGCAAGAAAACAAAAGAACAATAACTTTTAAAGGCACAAGAAAACGTTAAATTTGCAAAGACTCAACCATCACATGCAAGGTTCACATTTACACCAATCATGGAAGCAAATACCAAATTTAGTGTAGGGTATATCATTTTTCTAATCTAAAAAGCATACCTAATAATATTAACGAGAATATATTTGTTGATTTGAATAAAACAAGCATGTGCATTGAAGTCTTGTATGCTCATGCTGTGAAAAACACATCATATCTAGCTTTGAAACTTTGGACTTGCATGTGAGGCAAGTCTTGTGATAATCATGAACTTATTTTCTGAACATTTAAAGGCATAAAAAATACAAACACGTTAAAATATATTTAAATTTAATATCAATAGGGAATGACTTCATTTTATAAAACACTCGATGTGCTATAAATATATCATTTCAGAAATTTTAGGGTGATCGAATTAATGATTGGATGGCAGAAGCTATAGAAGATGAAAGCCCCGAACAAAAACTTTTAATTTCAAAATACGGTCGTATAGATAGTTAGAAATATATGTTATGACATTATGAAAATGATATCTGAAGAATTTATTATAAACCCTTTTGAAGCTTGCGAAATATTGGTAGAGGACATGAATACAGATAAATTACATGAATTATTGAAAAAATTACTTTTGAGAGATGTTATCATTACAAAGACAATTTCAAACAATACCGAAACAATATTTTATGAAGTCAAATATAAATACAACTTTAAAGATTGAAATTTTCATGTAAAAGACGGAAGATTCTTTTATAATAATTTCTCTAATTCTATATAGTGCGACTTATAGGCATATAGAAGTTATATATCGGATAGCGGAAAATATGAATTTAATAACATAATTGGAAGGATTTTAAGATCATAAGTATATTCAATCCCTACGTATGCCGGGACAAAAATATTGTGAATTAGAATATTTTGTAGCTTTTAGACTTTTAAATATGAAAAATAATTTAAAAAATGATGAAGACCAAGTGGATAAGAAATATCATAATTTAAATTCTACTAATGAACAGGAGTATATGACATTCTTCAAATGATTCTTGTTGTTTAGATATTTTAGTTGGCATGTTTTTTAGATATTTTAGCTCCCTTATTTTTGATGTATCTTTGTTTTTTGTGTTTTCTAACAATCAAACTTTAGAATGTCTTATTTTCGAGGGAATAAAGTGGTGGATTGTCTATTACACTGTAAGATAGCAAAACGGAAGGTAGTCGAGACCCTTTTTAAATAGAATCCTTCACTGGAATCTGGGAGATTTTTCTACCCTACGGCAAAGTAGAGATGTTGACGTCATCGTCCTTTAAAATACTAAATCGATCCAGAATCATCAGGACATTAATCGATTTTTACCATTGTAGATTGATACCCAATATGCTCGGTACATAACATCACTATTTTTCTCTTCCTCTTGTGATCTTGCTATCCTGGTTTAATGCTCACTAAGGCATAATCTCTACTAAACTTATTATTTATACCATTCCTTGTTTGGCTGTAACACTTCGTAAAGACGTAAGACGGGTTCTCTTAAGAGAATATTGAAGCTTTTGTTAAACTTCATGAATCGGAAATTAAGATTTCCTTCGCTACATGAGATTTAGCGAAGGAGTATGAAAGATTCTTTAACTCAAATTTAAAGCAATTTGGTACGTTACAGTACAAACCGAGTCAGGCATCTTTAAAAATTAATAATATACATCCGTACTTAGAGGATAAAGATGTAGAATCACTCAAACGGGTATACAAATTATCAAGTTTAAGACCGTTAAGAGTAAAAATGGTTTTCCTTTATCAATTGCTTTTTGCTCGTCGTCGGTTGATCATGCAGAAATTCTCGCGAACTCCGTGTTTAATCCATTTCTCGGCTACAATCTTAAATTTACCGAACTTGATGCAGACGATATCACTTACCGCATCTCCATTTCCTTTGTAATCTCTTTTCTAAGGTCCCTTCGGGTTCCTGACAGAATTGTTAACAGGGTAGAGATACTGCTGTACACCAAGCGATTCTTTTATGAATAAGACCCTCGTGCGCGTCAGTTCTAACCTATTACAGGTGAGTCCCAAGGATCACATCTTTCTCATATCTTGTTTCTTGCTGCTTCCATTGAACTCTTTAAAATATCTAAACGCCAACAACGCCTAGTGCTATATGCTGATGATATCACAGCCCTGTTCTCTGGACTCAAGTGCAAAGATGTAGTCTAGGACATTAGCCTATTCTTTTTAAGATTAAAAGACCAGTTAATCCGGTTTAATCTTATTTTAAACTTCGCCAAATCGCAGGTAGTGGTCTTTCAGGGCACCCTTGCAACAAAGCAAACACTTAAGAGATGGGGCTCACCGTTACGGTGAACTAGTCGGTGAAAGCTGACGTGGACAAACTAAAACGTATCCTGAAGAAAGCTAGGTGGGCCCTGAAACGGGCTCAACATCTGTCATTGAAAGGAAAACCAAAGTGCGCCTTTGGGGCACTTTGGCAATCTCGGGATTAGTCTTCTTTTCGAGAGCACGTTCCCCTAGAGCAAAGGTTATTTCCTAAATTCCTCGTCTCTCGCTTACACAGCATAGTCCGCGCCGAATGCATTTTCCGGGAGGGGGTGAAAGACCCCGAGTGGTTCAGTCGTAGAGCGGCGTGTTGGATCGGTTGGGGGCTCAGATCCCCCTAAACCTGAGGCAGTAGAAGAAAGAAGACGGTTGGTGAAGTTGTCTGACTGACTTATAACTGTTCTCGAATTTTTTCCGATGTTTGTTTTTTAATGGTATTTAGCAGTTGTAGTTATTTAAGAAAATCCTTATTATTTATTGTGTTGTTGCAGTAATGAAAATTTAATAATATTTTCAGTAAAAAAACGTTGTCGGAGTATTTCCAGGAGCAAGTGCCTCCCCTGGACCAAACCGGTAATGGGGGAAAAACCTTCCCGCTCCTAGCTCAGTCTAGGTTGGCAATCCCCTAATCCAAATAGTCCATCACAATGCAGAGTACTCGTGAGCCTTTTTCACTGAATATCCTTCAGTGGAATTCGGGAGGTGCTTCTGCCCTTAGACTTCTATCTGGTAGAGACGCAGATGTTATAGTCCTTCAGGAGACGTGGTCTATCCGTCTCCCCAGGATATTACTCGATTTATCCCAAAGCATATATGTTCCCACTATACTCCGTACATAACCCCACCTCACTCCTCTTCATCTCAAGGACTCTTGACCTTAGTAAAGTGATCCTCCCTCTTGCTAAACTACTCATGTCCAGTCCTGTCTTGTCTGGTAGTTTTACTCAGTAAGAACGGTAAACGCCTTAGTCTAGCCAATGTTTACATTCGTCCAGGGTAAATGAACCAGAATCGTGACCTCCAGGATGGTATTATCGACAACGGCTATGAAATGATACTAGAGTACTTCAACGACAGAACTGGTCGTTGGATCAAGGCATCACTTCGCAAAACCAGAAACGATTACTATATTTACAAACCATCGGTCCCAACCTTTCATTGCACATCATCAAATTCTATCCTCGACATTTTACTGCTTCACTCGAGGTGGTTACTTAAACACATCTGCACGGAGCAGTCGCGTCAACAGTTGACCACCTCTCATGACCTCTCATGATAGAGGAGGATACGTTGCTGAAAAGGAGGTTTCACTTTGATCCGATCAGAGTAACCTTCTTTCAGGCTGCAATCCGGCTCTTCCCCAGAATAGGAAATGGGCGGTTAACCGTATTTAATACATATCTCACTTCGCAAGCTACCGCGTTTTTATTGACTACCCATAAAGGTCGCTTATGCAATTCCACTCCGACAAAATTCAAGGTCCTAGCTAAATTGCTGAACCTTTATAATATCTCTGCTTTCGCCAGACAAACCCTCTCGAATGAATACTAAAGCACTAGATATAGGTTCCAGCTGAGTGGGGATAAGACGAAGATTGCTCGTCTTAACCCTTCTCAGTCTGCCTTCTGGAATATATTCAGGAAGGAGAAGTTTGTGTTGGAAGGATAGGGCATTGGGTTGGATAGGTAAGATAGGGCTTCAAAAGTTTTGGAGGAGTCATTATCCCTACATAATTATAGAGTCACTCAATCACTTCAGCCAATCCCGCTTTAGGGTGACTTCAGTAGTAGGGATTTATCTGTTACGGATATTCTCAACTCTTGGGGTCCACTTCCGGGCACCTCCAAATCCGTCGCTCCACTTTCTTCTAGTCTGTCAGCTTTTCACAGCAAATCCGAGAAAATTCGAGCTGGCCGTCACAATGCTTCCCATCCGATGTAGCAGGCATTTATATTAGTAAGCGTGTTTTTATTTCCAATAAAAAATCCCGCTCATGCCCTAAAGATCTGTGACCAATTTCGATTTAAAATGCCCTCGTGTCAATTTACGAAAAAGCGCTTGCGCGTAAAATTCGCGACCATTTCAGTAGGCGTGATTTGATCCCTCCAGGTTTTCATGGGTTCGCCAAAGGTCGCTCGGTCCATTCAGCAGTTGGTCAGGTGGATCAGTTTTGCCGCGATAACAGCCATCGTCTTGTTGTGGCTGATTTCCTCGACTTTTCTGCTGCATTTGACCGAATCTCCATTCCCTTTGTGATCTCTTCTCTCAGGTCCCTCGGGTTGCCTTCGAGAATTGTAAACAGGGTGGAGATCCTGCTGCACACCAAGCGATTTTTTATGAATACGACCCTGATGCGCGTCAGTTCTACCCTATTACGGGTGTGCCTCAAAGTTCACCTCTTTCTCCTATCTTATATCTTGCTGCCTCCATTAACCTATTTAAAATATTTAAACGCGAACAACGTCTAGTGGTGTACGCTGATGACACCACAGCCTGTTCGCTAGACACAGGTGTAAAGACGTCGTCTCTGACATCAGCCGCTTCTTTTTAGGATTAAAAGACCAATTACCGAAATTCAATCTTGTTGTAAACTCCGTAAAATCGCAGGTGGTCGTCTTTCATGGCACCCCTGCAACAAAGCAAAAACTTAAGAGATTAGCACTCTCTGCGCTCTTCTCTATATTTGTCTCTGAACTACTCCCTACCTTCACAAGTCGAGTAAAATATCTGGGGTTCACCGTTACTGTGAAGTGGTTGGCGAAAGCTGACCTGGATAGACTTAAACAAATCCTGAAGAATGCTATTTGGTCTCTGAAACGGGCCCAGCATCTGTCATTGAAAGGGAAAACCTAGGTGCGCGTTTAGGGCACTTGGGCTATCTCGGGATTAGTCCTCTTTTCGAGAGGACGTCCGCCAGAGCAAAGACTTAGGTTTCTTAAGCTCCTCGTCTCTCGTTTACCCAGCATAGTCCGCACCGATTGGATTCTTCGGGGGGTGAAAGACCCCGGGTGGTTCAGTCGGAAAGCGGCGTGTTGGATCGGTTAAGGGCTCAGATTCCCATGGATTTAAGGCCATAAAAAGCTGGAAGAAGAGAGTAAAGATTTCGATAATCCGAAGAAGTTTTTTGGCTAACTATTTGAAGAAGTTTTGGTTGACTATTGACTGTAAATACTCTTCCTTTTGTGTTGTTATGTAACAAAATCATTAATTTATTATTTCTTCAACAGAAAAAATGTGTGGTGTTAGCGCTTTCGGAGCATCAAAAGAAGCAAATTTCAATGATTTGGTAATGAAAATCAGCGACTCCCAAGGGAAAAAAGATGACAATAAGGTAACATCTTGTCGTATTAAGACTGGAGCAACAATGAGTAACGTTTATGGTGTTCCTGTGGAGGGAGAATTACTTCCCCCTATACCCAAAATGATCCATTTAGGTATTATTACCCTCAAAAAGCCTACTGAGAGGCATCTGCCTTTTAATATATTTCTTCGTGAATTTTCAACAACTCTAAAGAACAGAATTTTATTTAATTTTGTGCGATACAATGAAAATTCAGTAAGAACTTTCATCGCCTCCCTGGACATTCTAGATAGTTACAGGAGGTACTTTGAAAAAAATTCTCAGATTCAGCTACATTTGAATCAAAACCCATTCTTGCCTCTATCAAAATTAATAATCTTACCTCACATCTAGAAGAGGATGATCTCTAATTACTACGAAACACATTTAATATATCAAACATCCGCCCCTTGTTGGGCAGGAATCGCTTCCCACTCAATACAGACTTTGGCACAGCTGCCTTGGTGCGGGCAGAAATTCTTGAGAAAACTGTATGCAACCCGTTTTTGGGATTTAATCTACGATTTCGCATCATACGTAAAAAAGAGTATATATACCCCCACTGTAGCAGGTGTCAAAAGTGGGGGGCACTGGACCTCCAGTTGCTCCCTCCCTGCTACATGTGGGGTGTGCGGCTCATCCTCTTGCAGTGATTCGATTGCTGGGAGTAAGTGCCTGGCATCCTATTTATGCTCCAAATGCGGTGTCTCTTTTATGCTCCAAATGAGTACCAGTGGCCTTCTATGATACCAGTGGCCTTCTATGATACCAGTAGCCTTCTGCTCAACGTATGTGGACCAAGCAGAATGCCTTGCGAATTCCTCATATAACCCCTTCCTGGGCCATTACCCGTCTTTCACTGTTACAGATTCAGATTCCCAGACGTACCCGCATTGCAATAGGTGTCATCAATGGGGGCATTGGGCATCAAAATGCAATCTTCTCTCAACTTGTGGGATATGCGGATCGTGATATGATCATTCTGGTAAATGTGAAATGCCCCTCCACTGTTCAAACTGCGGTGGAAAACACCTATCCTTGTCAAGGCAATGCAGCTTTTTTAAAAGCTATAAGAAACGCCATTGCGGATCGCCCTCCAAACAGGCCAAATTCACGGAAGCTTGCTCGGACAATATTAGATCAACTGAAGAAAGAATGTCGGATGTTGAAATTGTTAAGCAAATTGATGCCAAACAACAGGCTAACATGGAAGAAATGCATACATTAATACAATATATAGTTGTCAAGTTCGATGAGTCACTAATTACTCCAACGACAAATACTAAGTCTTCTAAAAGAGCACCCCATTCGAAGAAGCGTAATGCATCTATGCTGAATATATCTTCTCCAAAATGGGCTAAAAAAGTTAGGGACGTAGCGGTCACCTCGGGAAATGAAGATAATGCCCGTGGACAATTGATTCCACATAGTTTGGCCGGGCATGAAGGGCAACCGTCTCACCTCCGGTTCCGACTAAGAGTGGGCATCCCACTCCAGTTAAATCAACACAATAAGTAATAAAGAGCCCTTTTCATTGAATATTCTTCAGTGGAATTCGGGATGTGCTTACGCCCTTAGCATTCTATCTGGTAGAGATGCAGATGTTATAGTTCTTCAGGAGACGCGGTCTATCCGTTGCCCAGGACATTGCTCGATTTATCCCTAAGCACATATACACTAACTATATTCCGGACATAACCCCTCATTACTCCTTTTAATATCAAGGTATTTTAAACCTAATTAAAAGCTCCTTAAGATCTAGCAACTTACTAAACAATTCTTGTTCAGCCCTGTCTTGTTTAGCTATTTCACTCTGTAAAAACGGTAAACTCATCAGCATAGCTAATGCCCATATTTGATCGAGAGAAATTCACAAGAACCGTGACCTCCTCGATCGTATATTAGAAAGCGGTTATGACATGTTACTTGATAACTTCAACGACAGAACTGATCGTTGGATTTATGCAGCACTCTGCAGAGCCAGGAATGACTATCTTATTCACAAAGCACCTTCCCCACCTTTCATTGTTCAACAACTAATTCTATCCTTGACTTTTTACTGCTACATAAGATGTCGTTGTTGAAACCCATCTGTACAGAGCAGTCGCAACAACAGACCAACTCTTATGACCTAATTCGATGGCGGATAGAGGAAGATACGTTGCTTAGAAGGAGGTTTCACATTGATGCTATCAGAGTGGCTTTCTTTCAGAAAGTTATCCAACTCTTCCACTGAATTGGAAATGAGAGTTTGAACGAATTTAATTCCCACCTCTCTTCGCAAGCTATTGCGTTCCTATCGAATATCTTTAAAGGTCGAATATACAATTCCACTCCAACAAAACTCAAGGTTCTAGCTAAAATGCAAAACCTTTCTAATCTCTCTGTTTATGCCTGACAGGTCCTCTCGAATAAATACTGAAGCACTAGATATAGGTTCTAGCTGAGTAGGGGTAGGGGAGCATTGCTCGCCTCAAAACTTCTCAGTATTTATTTTGGAAGATATTCAAGAAGGAGAAGTTTGTCTGTTGGAAGGATAGAGCCTTGGATTAGATCGGTAGCATAGGCCTTGACAAAGTTTTAGAGAAATCACTTTCCCTACATAATTATGGAGCAACTCAATCTTCCTAACCAATTCCGCCTCAGATATCCTAAACTCCTGGGGCCACTCCCAGGCACCTCCAAATCCCATGCTCCACTCTACACACGGGTCTGTCAGCTTTTGACATACAATCAGAGAAAGGAGATCACCATCACAATGCTACTAGCGTCCACGTCCAATGTTACTGACATTAATATCAGCCGTCAAAAACGAAATCGATTTCATGTCCTAAAGATCTGCGGCCTACTTCGATACAAAACTCCCTCATCTCAATTTACGAACAAGCGCTTGCGCGTAAAATCCGCGACCATCTAAGTAGGCGAACTTTAATCCCTCCTTGTTTTCATGGGTACGTAAAAGATCACTCGGTCCATAGTGCAAAAGGTGAAGTGCATCATTTTTGTCAAATAACAGTCATTAGCTTGCTGTGGCTGTTTTTCTTGACTATTCTGATGCATTTGACAGCATTTCCATTCCTTTTGTTATCTCTTTTAATAGGTGCCTTGGGTTGCCTACGAGAATTGTTACAAAGGTGGGAATATTGTTGTATACTAAAAAATTCTTATATGAAGATGACTCTGATGCATGTCAGTTCTACCCTATTACATGTGTGCCTCAAGGCTCCCCACTTTCTCCAATCTTGTATCTTGCTGACTCAATTGAACTTTACAAAAAATTCAAACGCAATCAACATCTTGCGGTATACGCTGATGATACCACATCCCTGTTTTTTTGACGCAGGTGTAAAGATGTAATCTCGGACATCAGCCATTTCTTTTTAAGATTAGAAGATCAGTAACCCTCATTCAATCTAATTTTAAACTTCAACAAATCGCAAATTGTCGTCTTTCATGGTGACCCTGACACCAAAAAGAAGCTTAAGAGACTAGCACTCTCTGCACTCTTCTCCATTTTACAGCCTCAGCCCCTTCCCATCTTTACGGGTCGAGTAAAATATCTGAGGTTCACCGTTACGCTGAATTGGTCGGCGAAAGCTGACCTAGATAGACTCAAACTTATCCTGAAGAAGGCTAGGTAGGCCCTGAAACGGGCTCAGCATATGTCATTGGATGGGGAAAAACAAGTGCGCCTCAGGGGGTACTTGGGCTATCTCGGGATTAGTCTTTTTTCAAGTAAACGTCCCCCAGAGCAAAGTCTAAGATTTCTCAAGCTCCTCATCTCAAGATTACCGAACATAGTCCGCCTAGACTGAATTCTTTAGGGGGAGAGGGTGAAATCCCTCGGATTGTTCAGTCGGAAGTCAGCGTGTTAGTGTGACTGGAGGGCTCAGTTCCCACTGGTCCTGAGGCCGTGAATTGTATTACTTAAGACTGCTGTTGATTAAAGAAGAAAGAACTCAAAACATTAGCAGTTTTAGAACAGTTGTTATTTATTTTAAAAAATATTTATTTTATTACTGAATATTATTTGAGTTTAAACAATTCGTTGTTATAACCACTTACAATTTTAACGAGCCAAGCAGCGAGCCCTTGGCTATTCAACCAAAGCAAATCTTGGAGGTCCTGTCTTGGTTCTGTATTGGAGGTTCATTTGAGGTTTCACGTCAAGGCGAGGTTCGAGCAGCTCCGAGGAGTACCGTCAACTCAATCTAATTGCTGTGGATGTAACGGACAGTCAGCAGTCTGTAAAAATTGTAACTGTCAGCGTAGAGGTCGCGATTGTTTTAATTGTAAACGCCTAACTGTTCAAACCAGCCGGAAGACGTCGTTGTACAATCTAGTCAGTAGGATGTAGTAATAGTTGAACCTATCCATAATTGGCAGCAGCATGCATCAATAGTTGCGGGTGATACTTGTTTTGAATTGTGCGCTGATCTTGTACAAGCAAATAGCATTGACGGGACCTTAACTGCAATATGAGTGCTTCTCTATGTTATTCTAATGGAGTACATACTGTGATACAATTAGCTTACGATGAAGTGAAGAATTGGATTCCGAATTTGATGGAGTTGCCACAATGCGGAGCGAGTAAGGATTTTGTACGAATAGTGACATCAAAGTATGAGGCCATTGGATACTCGTTATTTTAGCAGGGTATTGCGTTGAAAACTGCAACTGTTTTTTGTCAATGCATACTCCAAAAAATCCCTATCAAAAAATCAAGATTGTTCGTTAAACTCTATAACGAAGATTATCATTATGGAATTCAGGGGATGTAAGAGTTTTGTTGCACGAAGCTCGCATCCTGCAAGCTCGATACAAAGAGAGGTTACTCCATGAAAAACTTAAGAGTAAAAGATGTTGGTAATTTCAAGGAGTTGGTCCCAGTTTCGATATCGTACCCAGCTCGATACAAAGAAAGGTTACTCAGCATGAAAAACTCAAGAGTAAAAGATGTTGGTAATTTCAAGGAGTTGGTCCCAGTTTCGATATCGTACCCAGCTTGATACAAAGAAAGGTTACTCAGCATGAAAAACTCAAGAGTTAAAGATGTTGGCAATTTCAAGGAGTTGGTACCCAGTTTCTCTCGTTTGGTCAAAGATGGACAGACATCAAGAGCACGCAGATTGTTAAACTGTGACACTACCGTTGAGGGAATACGCAGTACCAGCGATATAGTTTGGGATAAGAGTGTTTTAAGTATTCTAGAACTTCATCCTAGCTCGAGTTACCCGGCCGAAAGATTAATACTCCAAAATCCGATTGAAGGATCAATACCGCATCACTCAATAGTATTCGAAGAAATTGATGCCAGCTCAATAATTAGCGCTGCATCATCTACCAAGGGTGCTGCTGGTCTTTCAGGAGTAGACGCACGAGCCTGGTATAGGATGCTTATCAGTTTTGGATATGAATCTGATAACCTGGCTGAATGTCTTGTAAAGTTTGCCAGAAGGTTGGCCAAAAAAATATCAGATGAACTGCTGGATGCATTTAAGATTAGTCGTATGATTCCGTTGAACAAAAATCCCGGGGTAAGATCAGTTGGTATTGGAGAGGTGGCAAAGATATTCATAGGCAAAGCTATATGTAAGATAGTACAGGAAGACTTGCAATCCGTTTGTGGCATAAAACAGTTTTGTGTCGGACAGCGCTATGGAATTGAATATAATATTCATTTCCTACGAGAAAACTTCAATCGAGGCAGTGATGAACGTTTGCTGCCAATTGATGCTTCGAATGCATTTAATACCATCAATAGGAAAGCTGTACTTCATAACATTTGGCACTGTTGTCCCGTGTTGGGATACATCATATGTAAAACTTATGACACGGAGACAGAACTTATCGTGTATGGTCAGCACATTATATCCAATGAAGGTTTCACTCAGGGGGATCCACTGGCAATGGCTGTCATTGCCGTTAGTAAACGTCCCTTGCTTTTGGAGTTGCAATCTGTAGCTACAAACTATATGCATAGATGGTATGCCGATGATTCTAACTGCGTCGGTAATGTACTTGAATTAAAATCAGTATATGATCATATTCAAACGATTGGAATTCCCTACGGATAATTTCCGAAGGTCGTTAAAAGCAAGCTATTGGTCCACATAGATAATTATAGTCGAGCGAAAGCTGTGTTTGCAAATAATGGTGTCTGTGCTCACAAATGGATTGGAAATTCTCGGTGCGCCGATAGCACCGGCAAAATATTGCAGCAAGAAAATCAAAGAGAAAGTTTCCATATTATGCGGAGTATCAGAGAAACTAACGATGGTCACACGATGCACACGTAGCTTACTATGCATTAAAGGTCATGCTACAATCAAGATAGATTTTCATGCAGCGAACATACCATTGTGATCCTGATTGGATATATGTACTATCAAATCATATTACAGATGAACTTATTCCAAGAGTTATCGGACTAAAAACAGCTGAACATGCTCATAAACTGATAATGATTTTACCAACGAGATACGGAGGTTTGGAGTTTATTGACCCCTGTTAATCGATGGAGTCCGAATTTATGTTTTCGCTTAAAGTCTTTAAAAACATGAATGAGTTCGATAATTTAGCCATAAGGTCTCAGAAATATAAAAACGTAATCATGAAAATTGGAGAGAATAAAGAAGGATACTTAGTAAAAAAAGGGAACTTTTGCGTCCAATTCTTACTGATGGTTTAAGAAACGCACTCAATCATGCGTGTGATAAAGGAGCGTCTTTCTAGTTGAACTGTCAACCGTTAAAGATAAGGAATCTGTTTTTAACCTCTATAGAATTCAAAGATGCCCTTGAAGGCCCGTTACGGATGGATGCCAGAAAATGCACCTTGTATGTATCTGTGCGGAAGCGAGTGTACTAGTGCGTTACCAACAATACGCCATGTAATCAGGGATTCACTATCGCAGATTATGAAGCAAGCTTGTAGCGTCGTCGCAGTGGAGCCAGAACTCAGACCGGTGCCGTCAACAATGACCTTTCACGTGGGACAACAACAAGGGACGCGGGAGCGCGTGCTGATAATTCTTGTTCTGGTATACATGGTGGGGGATTGGTGA
This sequence comes from Pomphorhynchus laevis, assembly GCA_012934845.2. Classification (NCBI taxonomy): domain Eukaryota; kingdom Metazoa; phylum Acanthocephala; class Palaeacanthocephala; order Echinorhynchida; family Pomphorhynchidae; genus Pomphorhynchus; species Pomphorhynchus laevis. The sequence continues at coordinate 92,504 of WNNJ02000357.1, read as the reverse complement.
GGTCATATTTTGACATCTGTGTTTTTAACACAAATGCCCTGTCATTCAGTCATGGACAATCAGCAAGATTAGAAGCATATCTGGGGCTACCAAGCGCGTCCGCGGGTTACGGATAGGGGAGGATCCTTTAGATATTAAGGTTAGCTACGACATAAGCAAACAACCATTTGACGAATAAGTAGCCGAGGACAATCAGTGGATGTGCAATGACGGTGGTGGATTCGGAGTTGGCACTCTTGATTTCTAAAAATGACATCAACCAAATATGGGCTAGCACATTAGCATGGCGAGATGGTCCCGCCATTAAATAAGGAATTGCTTCAATGAGTGTGGCGAACTTGGGTGATATCCAAGCCTACAACAAACATCAATGAAAATGAAAACGAAAAAAAACTACATATGCGAAATAAGCTAACAATTCCCGATTAAACCCATTTGGTGAGTCCGGCAAGACAAGCGATTTATGAATTCCTAACCGGGAGGTCATACCATCTTCCGAAATCATTCTTCTGAAACTCAAAAAAGTCAAGGATTGCGACTATGAATGTGCGGACACTTTTGCAACCCGCTCAAACGATCATATTGTCCAGAACTCTAGATATTCTAGAGTTCTGGCCAATATTCTAGAGTTCTTGAGTTCTGAACTGCAGAACTTCAGAACTCAAAGGATATTGATTTTTCGAGGGAACTCTTCGAAACTATTACATTCGCCGGTTCTTCTTTTTAAGGAAAATTTATTTTGTAAATACTTATTCTGTTAATAATATTTTTCCTCTAGGTTTAAAAGAAAGATTTTCTGATTTATTTAGTGGATTTGACACTACTTTTATGGATGGTGAGGTAAGTGTTGAATTTCGATACAGCAGATAATTTTAATTTTGTACAAAATCGCGCATAATATCATAATAAAGAACAATTATGAACATACTTGAATATAGTATACCTTTAGATAGCATTCAATACACAACAACTGCGCTTACCGGTTGTAATGTGTGAATTGCAAAATGACCGACCGAAAAAATAATTGCTTCTGAGATTTACGAATAATAAAGAGGTTTACTTCCCTCAGCACTTTTGCACTACGGAATCAGAGGTCCTATCCATAGATGGCTGCATTCATTCCTAACATCTCGTTTCTTCGCAGTCAAGATCGGCAGTGTCTTGTCTGAATGGCGTCCTATGCTTGTAGGGGTTCCTCAGGGGTGTGTAATCAGCCCACTACTCTTCAACGTCTACATCAACTCACTCCCTTCTGTCATAAATTCACAGTGTCTTCTGTACGCTGACGACCTCAAAATATGGCGTTCATTGAATAGTCCCAGTGATGTAACTATACTCCAGAAAGATGTCGAGATGGTTTCTCGATGAAGCAATGCTGTCGGACTCAAAGTGAACCCTGCGAAATGCTCCCACTTACATATTGGAAAAGGGACCTTCAGTGGTAGCTACCGAATGGATAGCTGTCAGATTGTAAAGGTCTCGCAAATGTCGAACCTTTAGGTGTAATTGTAACTAGTGACTTAGGATCTCGCTCTCATGTCGATCATGTTGTCAGCAAGTATGTTCGCCTCCTCGGTCTAGTACGCAGGGTGTTCGGTCATCTTGATTCTGTGGGATTGCGTACCCTTTACCAATGCGCAATCCTCCCACACATGATGTATGAGTCCGTCGTTGCTCACCCTCAGTTCCAGCTTGAGCTGGACGCTTACCAACGCATTCTCCATCGGTGCACACATTTAGTGCGGTCCATACGTTCGTTACCTTATGAGGAACGCCTGCGCTGTCTTGACGTTCCCCAGTGAAAAATTCACTAAAATTTAATGATCTGATGTTCGTGTGGAGGTGCTTGACCACCCCAGGCCACTGTTGCAAGGACACGTTTGAGCTAAGAACCAACGATCGCCTACGTGGTCACAACTATATGCTAAAGAGAAGACGAGCCTGCAATAAACGAATATCAACAATCCATGATAGAATTGTACCTATCTGGAATGGTCTACCTGCTGTGACGGTAAATGGTAACCAGGGGAGTTTTAAACGACGGTTGCGAAATCACCTCAGGATGCGTTGTCGTCATGACTGAATTGCACATTATTGTTTTTTTTATTTAATTTTTTTAATTTTTCTTCTGTTTTCCCTGTTGTGAACCAACATGTTTGAGCTGTTCAAGCTCTTTTTGTTGTCGAAAATATAATAATAAAGTTTGCATTCCCTTTTCTCCGACAACATTTTGATATTTTGATTTATAGCTATTTATTACATTTAGTCAATGGAAATTATTGTCGTATAGTTGTGTATTTATGGATCTCAAAATTTCAGATTGTATATTTAAAACTACTCCCAGTTTAATAAATACTTCAATTCGGTGTTTACTAAAAATGTGTTTATTTGCATACTGATAGTGTGGTTTTAAATATGGATGTTGCATTTTTATATATTATCCAATATTGCATTTTTATATGTTGCATTTTTATATTTTTATATTATTATCCAATGTCGCTACGATATAGTATAATTGTGGCTTAAACACGCTATTAGAAACTAACACAATAAATAAATACAAACATACGAGGATGATTTGTGAGAGCATCATTGCCTGCGAGTCCAAGTTGATTCTGAAGCCTTTCAATATTCGAACTGCAATTTCTGACATATATACCGACATGATCCCCCGTATTATATCTAAACACAATGTCAAAAAAATCAAAGAGCACAGTTGAAAACCAATAATAGCAATATAAATCCATACATATTCTAAAACGGATTGAAAGAACAATCTATTCAATAAATTTGTAAGAAAGCCGACAATCAACATATGTTCGCTCCTCCCATATTATGAAAGTTGCAATAACCGTTTACACAGGAATCTTAAGAACTTAGGACTGCTAAATGTGTATGTGTACCACAAAAAAAGCTAGTTCACTGACGGGATTATTTAAAATCAAGAACCAATATCAATCCCTTGGTACCGTATACAAGATTCCTTGTTCCGATTGCGATGCTTGCAATGTAGGACAGACGTGCCAAAAGCTGAAACAACGAGTGTACCAACACAAATATGCACTCAGACGAGGGGACACGTCTTCGGCAATTGCAAACCATGTACACAATAGCGGACATGCTGTAGACTTTGAAGGATCAATGAAATTAACAACCGAGAATGACTTAAATCGAAGATTAGTTAAAGATGCAATATTAATAAACACAACATGCCCAACAATGAGTGGCAACAAACCAAATTGGACCTTAAAATTGCCGATGACTAAGGATTTGGTGGATAACATTACCTAGACCCAATTCTGTTTCTTACCTAATTTTTTAAACATTTACTTCTTCCAGATCAATTCTGTGTTGCATACGTAATATTTTTTAATTTTTTTTTGTATGATAATGGCCTTGGTGGTCGAAAGCTCAACAATTTTTATTCAATAAAAATACTTCTCATGTCTATAATGTTCTCTCACAATCACCGCTTTAATCTAAAAAGACATGAATGCAATGTTCACAAAATTTATATTACTATACAGTCAATATCATTTTTGGATGTCCTGGTAAAAAAACACTCTAACAGCATTAAAACCACCTTGTATCGCAAGCTAGGAATACCTTGATACCCATTAAGCTGACGGACACATCTCTTACAGATACAAAATTGCCATAACGAAGGCTTTATTGACCCAGCATGTATTAATTTGTTCATCACATAAATGACATTCTCATCTATGCTCATGCACCTGTTTATCGTATTCGCGATCTTAGTGTTTCTGCTTCCGACTGTCTTGTCTCAATTTCCAATCATCTTTCTTCCCTTCGCCTTTCTCTGAATCCTGATAAATCCAAAATTATGTGGATCCTACCTCGACGCCTCGGCTTCGAACCTCCCTCCGTATCATTAAATTCTACAATTCTTCCTATCGTTGATAATCTCGTTTTCCTAGGCTTCCATTTTGACAACCGACTTTCACTTAAACCTTTCGTTAGAGATAAAGTACGCTCATCTACCTTGATACTCCGCAACCTCCGTCAAGTTCGTAGATTGATCGATTTCCCTTCTTGTATGACTCTCATATCATCTCTCCTTTTTTTAACTTTTCATACCCCTTCATTTCTCAACCTTCCTTTTCTTGATAATTCTCGTCCTGTTTACTGCTCCTTGCGTTCCTGTAATTCCTTTCTTTTACATGTCCCAAACTACTCTACCTCCTTTGGACTCCGCTCCTTCCTGGTGGCTGCTCCTCTATCGTGGAATCATCTGCCCATTCATATACGCCAATCAACTTCCCTGCAGTGCTTCAAACGACAAATCCGATCCCATCTGAACAATTTAACTGCTTGACTTTCTCATTTTTGTTTGTGGACTTGTAAGCGTACAGCTTGTACGCATTTGCCACATTAAATAAATTTGTATTATTATTATTATTTTTTCTAGACTCGATTATTGTCTTAGTCTATTTTCCAACTCACCTAAATCCACTCTTCTTCCCCTACAACGCATCGTCAACGCAGCTGTCCGAATTCTCCTCCGTCTTCGTCGTTTTGATCACACATCCTACCATCTTGCTTCTCTCGATTTGCCTACAATTTATTGTCGTGTTCAAATTCGTCTTCTTATCGTTGCTTTCCGCCTTGTAACTTTTCATACCCCTTCATTTCTCAACCTTCCTTTTCTTGATAATTCCCGTCCTGTTTACTGTTCCTTGCGTTCCTGTAATTCCCTTCTTTTACATGTCCCAAACTACTCTACCTCCTTTGGACTCCGCTCCTTCCTGGTGGCTGCTCCTCTATCGTGGAATCATCTGCCCATTCATATACGCCAATCAACTTCCCTGCAGTGCTTCAAACGACAAATCCGATCCCATCTGAACAATTTAACTGCTTGACTTTCTCATTTTTGTTTGTGGACTTGTAAGCGTACAGCTTGTACGCATTTGCCACATTAAATAAATTTGTATTATTATTAAATCGGCGATTTTAAAAAAACATAAGATATTAAAAGTGTAAAGTCATATGAGATATCTTGATTGGGCTATCAAAATAACCAGACACCAATCGTTTGTTGGTGTGTTTATCAGAACAAGAGTATAGTAACTAGTTGCACATCGCCACAATCGATCTTGGTTCGGTTATCCTATGTAAATGATGCAACTTGAAACCACTTTCATAACGGTTTTCAACGAACTGATTTTAATAACGTGGTTATTTATCCAAAGAAACCTTGTAACAGAAACCCAAACATAATCCTCATGAATAAGTTTACTGTATATCGTGCAACGATTACAGTTGTTCTTATGTGGGGCAAACATCACATGAGTTGATCAAGAGAAGCCAAGAACATGAATAAGTTATTAAATGCGGTGATGTGCACTCTGCGATATTTAATCAAGTTTGTGATAAGGATCACAACATCAACTTCGGAGATGTTCAAACCGTTTGTAATCCAGACGACCTATCGAGGAGATAGTCAATCAGCCACATCAAATGCCTTGCAACAAATCTAATTGGAAACTTTAATTGCCTATCATGACCGAAATAACATGAAATTCTTCAATATCAGTGTTGTGTATATGTGGTTGTTGTGTTATTTTATTTTTGATGGATAAATACGCTATCATCGAAAGTTAGCAATACTTTATTTTCTACAATAAATTACTAGTGTCTATAACGCTTATCAACATTTTAATTTTAATCAAACTCAAGAAAATATTATTATACTATGATAATATTTATGTTCGTTGTCGAGTGTTTATGATCTAGCCTGCTTTCACTTGAACGTGTGGGCGTGTCAATTAAAGTGGAGGCAATTTTAAGAAGATACAATTGTAAAAAAACCATCATTACATATCGGAATTCTATAAGTTGCGGCAGTTTCGAATTTAAGAAAGTAGAAAATAAAATAAAAATATCGAATTCGAAAAAAATTCACAACTATTTATAATGCATGAAAAACAGTTGGATAATCAAAACTTTATTTTCAGCAAATCAAAAATATATGTATTTACATTTTCGAACACATTAGTGTTCATAATCAGAAACACAATGATCTATTATCATCAACAACATGTCCAGGACGCTTTTATATGCTCCCAAAAGTGCATCAATAGATATTTCCTTGCCCATGACGTCCACTAGAAAGCACAAATGGCAGTATAATGGAATTATTAAGTAAATACATAGACAAAATTAATAAACCTCTCGTTAAAGATGTACCGTCAAATATCGAATACTATGATTGATTTATCCATCGACTAGAGTCGATTAAAAACCATACTGACGACGAAGCGGTGTTAACGACAATGGACGTTTAGTCGTTGTATACGTATATTGATCATGAAGCTGGTATAAACGCTATACTCTACAGTATGAGAAGCTGTGATTGGCCCAGCAATAAAATAAACTTCGTGAAGGATGCAATTGAAATAGTTTTCAAAAACAATATATTTAAATTTGATGGACAATTATATCGACAACAAAAAGGAAAGGCCATAAGCACACCTATGACACCATCATATGCGATTCTATTCATGCACGTGTTTGAGCAGCGGATACTTGCGTCATTAAATAATCCACTTATAGAATACATCCGTTACATTGATGATATATTTTGTCTGTGTGAAAATCTGGACCATGCACAAGTCCTTAGTAAATTCAAGAGTAATGGTCAATTGGGTTTTACCGGAGAGATCAGTAGATTCATATCGTTTTTGGATGTAACAATCTCAATAAAATGACGACAGATTGAGACTTGCTAGTTTAGCAAGAGGTTATTCTAGATCTATACATATACTATAAAGAAAATCATTGAAAGGAAAAAGAAAAAAATTAAACATGTTTAAAAAGTAGATGATCTCATGGACCTACGATAGTTTTAGATTACTGCAAACTGCTATCAACAGTTAATAAACGTTTAATAAATTATCTAAAAATGCCAACGTTGCATTTGATTCTAGCCTAAACCATTTCCAGCTATACTATAGAATCCCAAACAAAATTAGCAAATCTCTAACATCATCTAAATTAAAAAAGTAAACGTAACGGTTAATGGAACTTTAAAATGCAACAAAGCACGTTGTAAATGTTGTGTGCACATAATGCCTCAAAATTACATCAGGAGTGCAGTTACAAATTTAAAATATTCAATAAAAACAGCTAGTGACTGCACACATCAAGGATCAATATATGTAGCAAATTGCACACAATGTAAGGCACAATATGTGGGGGAGACAGGCAGAGGACTACAAGACAGGTTGACAAATAGACGCGCGCACATAAAATCGAAAATAAATTCTGATGCAGTTGTACGACATGCTTTGCTACATGGAACAGAATATTGCTTTAATTATCAAATAATAGAAAGAGTGCAAGACGAAAAGCAACGAAAATATCGTGAAAGATATTGGCTCCAACAATTATGCACTGACATACTGCCAGATATAAATGTTGACAGTACATTCAAATGGAAAGACGTCGCATAAGCCTTTTGTAAAAAAAACTTTTTTTAGCATTTTGACATTTATGTAAATTTTGACATATTTCCAGATTTTTGAAGCCGCAAGGCGAAACGTTTACTGAAGAATAAATCTGTTTTTTTTTTGTTGGTAGAGACCAATAACAACATTTCGTAAATATAATCTATAATCTATATTTATATTGTGGTGATGCGGTCCGTTACTCCTCGCGGTGCCACTGGATAGCGCTTCCATTATGGGAGCGCAAACCAAACGCAGACCTTACCGACGGCATGCATGCAGCAGCCGGTCGGGACAACAACTGTCGCAACCATCAACCATGAGAAAGTACAACCAAAATAACCCCGCCAATACTAAGGCGTCCTCTGTAGACGACGCGTTCAGGAGGTGCCATCCGGCCTGTTCGAAAAATTCACGAGGATGTGCGCTCAGACACATCCTCTAGAATTGACACATGCGCTCAGACACATCCTCTAGAATTGACACATGCGCTCAGACACATCCTCGTGATTTGGTGACACTGCTTGCGCATTTATTGCGCGATTAATCGTACTTTGTTACGCACACTGATGTGAATTCTTTGTAATTTACAGGACCAGTTAGTATATACTTCCAGTTTGATATTCGTATCACACTGATGAGTAATTGTTAGTTTACGCAGCAGTCTACCGGTTCACTTTATATCCAGCAGTGGAGATATCTGACCCTGATGAGTATAAACAATGTGAAAACAGCACATCATAAGGCTGTGTTTATTTTGTTTTCTTTCAGCTTACCATTCTTGACGTATAAAGTAATTGTTGTTGTCTAGGTCACAATATCAATCAATGATCACGATCTGCAAATACCAGGCGACAATGGTTGCGTGAATGTAGGGGTGGCTGATGAAGTAGATAGATTAGTGTTCGACGCTATCTCGCTCAGTGCTTTAATCTCAATGGGCGTATAACGAGTGTGATGAACAATCATCGATAATCAACAGAAGGTTAATGGCGCTTCTAGACTATGCAGCGGTAAAGTGTGGGTTCTTTGGGTACAAATAGGATGGTGGTAATGCTAGGGATGACCAGGTAAACCATTTCTTAGCTAAAAATAAAAACATTCCGCCAGGCTTCAAATATAATTTTCAACTGGCCAGGAGACGAGCAGTAATCTTGGATTCAACCAAAGTAAATTACTGACCCTTATACAACAATACCGGCGAAGACGATATAACCAACTATATTCAGAAACTAAGCGATACTTTCGGACGACATCCGGAAATGCGTTGCAAACTGTAGAAGGGGAAATACAAAACCTTTTCAATAAAAAAATTCAAAAGAAGATATATTAATTTCATCATTTTTTAGTGATTATTAAATATATTTATATATGAATCGGAGTAGAACAAGGATCCCTGGCGGCAGTTCTTTCATCCAGTTTCCTGAAGCAATAAATATATGTAAACGGGTCTCCAGAAAGGCACTGTCAGTGACTCGAAAATATTTTGCACGAGCAAACTTCCAATTATCAGTTTTTTTATGTCATTGTCCAGGTCATAATGTCAATAAATGATAATAATCTGCTGCTAATTACAGACGACAATTGCTGCTTGGAATTGGGGGTTGCTGTTGAAGTGGATCGAGTGGTGTTCGACCCTATTTCGCTTAGAATTTTGATATTTAATACAATAAAAAACGCATCGTGCTATGTTGCCTATGCAGCGAATAACGAGTGTGATGAACACTCATCGAGGATCGATAGAAGGCAAATTCGCTTCTAGCATACGTAGCGGTGAGGTATGGGTTAGTTATGTACAAATGATATGATGGGAATGAAACGTATGGCCAGTGGGTCGTAGTGAACCATTCATTAGCACAAATTCAAGCATTCCGACAGGCTTCCAATATGATCCCTAACTGATCAGGAGATGTACAGCAACCTTAGCTGAAAATAAAGTAAATCATTTGTCTTTCTTCTAAATTACTGGTCACAATCTCTGACGTCAAATATTATGCCAAAAATAAGAGTAATAATATATTCAGTAGTGATATGGTGACACAACGTGCGACGCATTTATTGCACTTTCAGTCGTACTTTGTTACGTTGACTCGTGTGAATTTATTGTCATTTATAGGAACAGCCATTATTAACATCCAGTTTGATATTCGTACCACATTGATGAGTTATTGATAGTTTACGAAGCCGTCAACCGGTCAGCTCTGCATCAAGCAGAAGAGGTATCCGGTACTGATGAGTATAAACAATAAGAAAAGAGCACAGTATTAGGGTATTTATTATCTGTTTACATGCAGCTTAATCCCTGATGTATAAAAAACTGTTGTTGTCATTGTCTTGGTCACAATATCAATCAATAATCACTATCTGCTAATTCCAGGCAGCATGGGGCGAATCACAGTTTAATCCAATTTGAGATTTATTTCAGATTAAGAAGGCGTCACCAATTGCTGCTTTATTCATTTAGTCACTATATGTGGAGTTACGTAGTTTAGCACTTGCGATTAAGATTTTTTCCGTGTTTTCAGAAACAGCAGAATTCAAACATGTGTTGATTGTTTAGCAACCTTAGTAAATTGATGAAGGAATAGCGATAACACACGTGCTGTCCTGTGAAGCCACTCTTATTTCAAATTGTACTAGACGTAGGACTTGTAACTTGCGGAAAAGCGTGTTTTTTGCGATTTCTTTTAAGAGGTTTACTAAGGGTCAACAACTGTCGAAGTTATGTGCACAATGATGAGATCACCCTGCAGTGTTGAGTAGACTAAAGTCGAAAAGTCCCATTAACGCAAGGAGTATGTGGTAGCGCATTCGGGCTTAAGCTTCCCGAGGAAGGTTGTAACAAAGCAAACAGGTTGAAACTGATCTGTCCATGCGTAATTCTAAAAAAGTAATGTCAATTCTTTTAGATTTATTTCAGATTAATAAAGCATCACCGATTGCTAATGTACTCATTAAGCCGCTATATGTGGAGTGACGTAGTTTAGCATATGCGCTAGAGCTTTTGTAGCTACTGCTACAGCGGAATTCAAGCATTTCTTGCATTTTCAGCAACCATAGAAATTGATAAAAGAAAAAGCGATAGCAACCTTAGAAATTAACGAATGAATTAGCGATAGCACACGCGCTGTATGTGAAGGCACTTATGACACTAAAGAAAGAAGAATCAAAGAACAGAGAATTGTAGGTACACTATTAACATATGCTAATCACGGTATAAATTTAGAGAATTGTGTATTTAATTCTAATAATTTTAATTCATATTATCACTTATTATTACTGGAGCAACACATTTTAGCGAAATTGTAACTTCAACCAATAATATCGTTTCAAACAAATTTCAAATTCTAGCAAATATGGAACAGAATCCAGGTATTTCCAATGGAATTTTGACTGTAACAACACCCAAGGTAAGAGATTTGTTGTCTCATGATCACGAGGGTAATGGGGTTCTTCCCCCCATACCCAAGCTTAGAAATCTAATAATTATTAAATTGGCCGAGCCTGTTGGAAGACATAATTTGTACAACATTTTCCTGCGAAGCTTCGCAGAACAGTATAAAAATGGAATATTATTCAACACGGTAAGGTACTACGAGATCGAGGTTAAAATTTCTTTTATCACCTCTGATTTGGCTAATGCCTATAAAGAATTTTTTAATAACAATCTTTCGAAGTTTGGTAGCCTGATTTCAAAGCCTATCATGGCTTCCTTGAAAATAATAAATCTTCCTCCTCATTTGGGGCAAAAAGACATTGATGACCTTCAAGTACTTTTTAAAGTCTCCAATTTTCGCCCCATTAAAGGAAAGAATGGACTACCTATTCCAATAGGTTTTGTCTCGGCTCCCACCGACATTGCCGAGACGTTAACCAAAACGTCCTGCAACCCGTTTCTGGGTTTTAATTTAAAGTTTATTATTCTTGAAAATGATGATATGACCTTCCCCCACTGCAATCTTTGTCATGGATGGGGGCACTGGGCCTCAATGTGTAAGTCAGAGATGATCTGTGGCTACTGTTCCTCTAAAGAATGTATCGACATCGGGGGACAATGTTCATCCACCCCGCGATGTGTTAACTGCTCTGGTCCACATCCCTCCTGGTCCAGGAGATGTGAAACTTTTAAGGCCTATCGTCTCAAATTCTGTTCTTCACGTACAGTTAAAACTCCTGCTAGCTATGCTGAAACCAGCGGTAGGATGTCTGACATGGACATCATACGTCTTTTCGATGCTCAAAAGCAAGCTATCTTAGGACAAATTCAGCAACTAATCAACAGTCAGTTTGCACTGCTATATTCCTCTCCAATGATATCTCCAGCAACTATTCCAGAGTCAAATAAACGAGGGGCTTCGGCCCACACCGTGCCTCCATTGAAGGTAGGCAGACTACTCAAGGACAAGTCAAGGAAAGCCTCTACCACGGGAAATGAAGATATTGCCCGTGGGCAAGTGCCCACCCTGGACGGAGTAAGTGGAGGGAAGGGCAACCCTTCTGCCCCTAGCTCTGTCTAGGGATGAGGTAATCCCGCCCAGCTAACTCAACACAATGCAGAGTACTCGTGAGCCTTTTTCACTGAATATCCTTCAGTGGAATTCGGGAGGTGCTTCTGCCCTTAGACTTTTATCTGGTAGAGATGCAGATGTTATAGTCCTTCAGGAGACGCGGTCTATCCGTCTTCCCCAGGACATTACTCGATTTATCCCAAAGCAAATTTGTTCCCACTATACTCCGTACATAACCCCACCTCACTCCTCTTCTTCTCAAGGACTCTTGACCTTAGTTAAGTGCTCATTAAGATCCTCCCTCCTATTAAACTATTCATGTCCAGCCATGTCTTGTTTAGTAGTTTCACTCAGTAAGAACGGTAAACGCCTCAGTCTAGCCAATATCTACATTCGTCCAGGGGAGATTCACAAGAACCGTGACCTCCTGGATGGTATTATTGACAGCGGCTATGACTTGATACTTAAAGGCTTCAACGACGGAACTGCTCGTTGGATCAACGCAGCACTTCGCAGAGCTAAGAACGGTTATCTTATTCACAAACCACCTTCCCCTACCTTTCATTGCACATCTACAAATTCTATCCTCGACATTTTACTGCTTCACTCGAGGTGGTTGTTAAAACCCCTCTGCACGGAGCAGTCGCGCCAGCAATTGTCCACCTCTCATGACCTAATTCGTTGGAGAATTGAGGAAGATATGTTGCTTCGAAGAAGGTTTCACTTTGATCCAATCAGAGTGGCCTTCTTTCAAGCGGCTATCCAACTCTTTCCCAGAATAGGAAATGAGAGTCTGACCGAATTTAATACCTACCTCTTTTCGCAAGCTACCGCGATTTTATCGACCACCTATAAAGGTCGTATATACAATCCCACTCCGACAAAACTCAAGGTCCTAGCGAAACTGCTTAACCTCCCTAATCTCTCTGTTTCCGCCAGACAGGCTCTCTCGAATGAATACTGGAGCACTAGATATAGGTTCCAGCTGAGTAGGGATAGGACGAGCATTGCTCGTCTTAATCCTTCTCAGTCTTCCTTTTGGAAGTTTTTCAAGAAAGAGAAGTTTGTTTGCTGGAAGGATAGGGCATTGGGTTGGATAGGGAATGTAGGCATTGATAAAGTTTTGGAGGAGTCACTAGCCCTACACAACTATGGAGCCACTCAATCACCTCAACCAATCCCGCCTTGGTGTAACTTCAGGAGTAGGGATCTATCTGTTACGGATATCCTTAACTCCTGGGGTCCACTCCCGGGCACCTCCAAATCCGTCGCTCCACTTTCTTCTCGGGTCTGTCAGCTTTTGACAGCTGATCAGAGAAGAGAGGTGGCCGTCACAATGCTTTTAGCCTCCCCATCCGATGTAGCAGGCATCAATATTAGTAAGCGTGTTTTTATTCCTAAGAAAAAATCCTGCTCATGCCCTAAAGATCTGCGACCCATTTCGATTCAAAATGCCCTCGTGTCGATTTACGAAAAAGCGCTTGCGCGTAAAATCCGCGACCATTTAAGTAGGCATAATTTGATCCCTCCAGGTTTTCATGGGTTCGTCAAAGGTCGCTCGGTCCATTCAGCAGTTGGTGAAATGGAGCAGTTTTGTCGGGATAATGGCCATTGTCTACTTGTGGCTGTTTTCCTTGATTTTTCTGCTGCATTTGACCGCATCTCCATTCCCTTTGTGATATCTTCTCTCAGGTCCCTCGGGTTGCCTGCGAGAATTGTTAACAGGGTGGAGATCCTGCTGTACACTAAGCGATTTTACTATGAGGACGACCCTGATGCGCGTCAGTTCTACCCTATTACGGGTGTACCTCAAGGATCCCCACTTTCTCCTATCTTATATCTTGCTGCCTCCATTAATCTATTCAAAATATTTAAACGCGAACAACGTCTTGTGGTGTACGCTGATGACACCACAGCCCTGTTTACTGGACGCAGGTGTAAAGACGTAGTCTCTGACATCAGCCGTTTCTTTTTAAGATTAAAAGATCAGTTACCCATATCTAACCTTATTTTGAACTCCGCCAAATCGCAGGCGGTTGTCTTTCATGGCACCCCTGCAACAAAGCAGAAACTTAAGAGATTAGCACTCTCTGCGCTATCCTCCATATTTGCCTCTGAACCACTTCCCACCTTCACAATTGGTAGGAGTATGTGGTAAGCGCTTTCCCGAACAGCTTCGCGACGAAGTTTGTAAAATAGCATGCAGGTTTAAACTTTCTCGTTAGTGCTTAATACAAAAAAATTTAGATTAATAAAGCGACCAATTGTTGCTGTATTCCTTTAGCCATTATATGTGGAGTGACTTAGTTTAGCATATGCACTGTAGCTTTTGAGCTTTTTCTCGTGATTTCTGCTTAAGCAATATTTAAGCATGTGTTGCTTGCTCAGCGACCTTAGTAAATTGATAAAGGAGGTAGCGATAGTAATCGTGCTGTGCCGTGAAGCCGCTCTTATTGCAATTCGTACCATATGTGGGACTGAAAACAGGCACAGTAGCGTATTCTTTGCGATTTACCTCCAGATGTTTACAAATAATCAAATACTGTCGATTTTGTGTAGCTATAAGGATACACTGATGATACCGGCTCGTAGTGATGACTAGACTAAGGTCGAAACGCCAGATTTGGGGGCCAAGCGCCTGTAGTATGTGCATACCGGGTAAATCCTTTCGACAAATGTTGTACAATAGCATACAGGTTTAAACATTCCCGTTTGTGCGTAATTCTTGAAAAGTACTGCCAATTCTTTAAGATTTATTTCAGATTAAGAAAGCGTCACCAATTGCTGCTTTATTCATTTAGCCAGTATATGTGGAGCTACGTAGTTTAGCACCTGCGCTAGAGCTTTTGCTCGTGCTTGCGCACGAGCAAACCTAAAAACCAAGTACTAAAGAACCAAGCCCTAAAAACTAAGTACCTAAGTACTAAATACTAAGAACTAAGTATTTAAGAACCAAGTACTGTCAAAGTTGTGTAGCTACATAGTCATATTGATGATACCACCCTGTAGTGATAAGTAGACCAAAGTAAAAACGTCTTCTTTGTGCTACGAGTCTGTAGTAGGCGCATTTCAGATAAGTATCGCGACAAAGATTGTGAAAACGTATACAGGTTTAAACTTTCCCGTTCGTGCGTAATAAAAACGTAAAGTGAATTCTTTAAGATTTATTTCAGATAAACAAAGCATAACTATTTTGTGCAGTATTCATTTAGCCTCTGAATAGACTATATGTGAAGTCACATAGTTTAGCATTTGCGCTAGAGCTTTTGTTCGTACTTTCTGATACTGCAAAATTCAAGCATGTGTTGCTTGTTCAGAAACCTTAGGAAATTGATGAAGGAACGAATGATAGCACACATGCTGTCCTGTGAAGTTATTCTCATTGCAAATCATACAAGAAGTAGGGCTGTTAACAGGCAGAAGAGAGTGTTCTTTGTGATTTACTTTTAGAGGTTTACTAATAATCATGAATTGTCAAGGTTGTGTAGCTACAGAGCCACACTAATTAGACCACCCCGTAATGATAAGTAGACAAATTTCGAAACGCTCAATTATAGGCTAAACCTGTATAGTTAGCTAATTACGGGTAATGCTTTACAAAGAAAGTTGTAAAAAACATGGCGGTGTAAACTTTTCAGTTCGTTCGTAATACTAAAAAAGTACAGTCAATTCTCTAAGAATTATTTCAGATTTATAAATCGCAACCAATTGCTGCTCTATTTATTTAGCCACTATATGTGGAGTTACGTAGTTTAACATCTGCGCTGGAGATTTTGATAGTGCTTTCTGCTTTAGCTAAATTTAAGCACGTATTGCTTGTTCAGCAACCTTAGTAAATTGATGAAGGAAGTAGCGATAACACACGTGCTGTACTGTGAGGCCACTCTTATTGCAAATCGTACCAGACGTAGAACTGGAAGCCGTCGGTGTCTCGTGTAGTCTAAGGTCGAAACGTCACAATGGTGGCAAAACTTATGTGGTAGGCGCTTTCCAGATAAAGCATACCGACAAACGTTGAAAAATGACATGCAAGGTTAAACTTTCCCATTTGTGCGAAAATTAAAAAAAACAATGACAATTGTTTCGGATCAGTGGGAAAAGTTCCCTTATTTAGGGAACTTTTCCCACTGATATCAGATTGTGGGAACTTTTCCCCTCTTCAAAAATTATAAAAAAAGTTTTTTTTGTAACCCCTCATGAGTATGAATATATTTGAACGTGAATTGATAGGAATGAACGATGATACAATAATTAAGTTCTTGTCTTATAACAATCTTCTTTTAAGTGGTAGAATATGTGAAAAGTGTAGCCGTGGCCTGGTAAAGAAGAAATATAAGAAAGTTAAAGAAAAGTCTGCATGGCAGTGTATCAATACAGATTGTACAGTATATAGAAAGATGATTTCTATACGAAAAGATAGCTTTTTCGAAAACTTATATTTGCCTTTTCTTGATGTGCTTCAAGTTATTATAAAATGGTCAAGTAATATCCCACAATCTATTATAATTAAAGAAATGGAAATAGATTATAAAACCTATAAAATATAATACAAAAGCTACTACTTCTAATTAAAAAATATGACAAGGATGAAATAAAATTCGGTGGGCCTGGTAAAATAGTACAAGCAGACGAAACCGCGTTAAATCACAAGATTAAGGGCCATCGAGGTCGAGCTCCTAGGAATAAGACCGATGCATTATGCATTGTTGAATATGACACATGTATCGCAAGAGCATTTGCGTGTGTAATTGAAAATAAATCCGCAAATACAATAATACCAATCATTTGTCAACATGTTAAAGGGGAAAGTATCATTTGGACCGACGAACATAAATCGTACGGAAGATTGAATAGTATTGGATATGTTAACGACACAGTATGTCATAAATATGAATTTATCAATCAAGACACTGGCGTAAATACACAGGCAGTAGAATCTTTTAATAATGAACTTAATTTAGTGATAAAAAAAGACGAAAACGTGTTGCTACTCATAAAATACCGGAGTTTTTTTAGAAGAATTTGTATAGAAATTTAATAATAACGAGCAAAGGTTTTTAAAAATTTGGAAACTAATCAATATAAGAAATTAAAACATTTATTTTTTTCATGTATTATCTAATTAGTTTTTTTATGATTTTATCAAGTAACGGGAAAAGTTCCCTCAACGAGGGAATTTTTCCTACTGATATCATTTTGTAGGAACTTTTCCCATAGATCCATTATTTCAGATAAAGCGTCAAAAATTGCTGCTTTATTCATCTAGCTACAATATGTAGAGTGACGTATGTTAGCAATTGCGCTCGAGAATTAGTTCGTGATTCTGGAACGGCATAATTGAATCATGTCTTGCTTGTTTAGCAACCTTAGTAAATTAATGAAGAAAGTAGCGATATCATACGTGCTGTTTTGTGAAGTCACGCTTTTTGCAAATCGTACCAGAAGTAGGAATGGTAACATGCATAGGAGCGTGTTCTTTGTGATTTATTTTTAGAGGTTTACTAAGGATCAAGCAATGTCAAAGTTGTGTAGCTACAGAGCAACACTGATCGAATCGCCCCCGTTAGAGCTAGACGTCTGTGGTAAGCGCTTTCCTCGTAAAGCTTACCATCGAAAGTTGTAAAAAGTATACCAGTTTAAACTTTCCCGTTCGTGCGTAATAATAAAAACGTAAAGTCAATTCTTTAAGATTTATTTCAGATAAACAAAGCATAACTTATTGGTGCAGTATTCATTTAGCCTATGAATAGACTATATGTGAAGTCACATAGTTTAGCATTTGCGCTAGAGCTTTTGTTCGTACTTTCTGATACTGCAAAATTCAAGCATGTTCTGCTTGTTCATAAACCTTAGGAAATTGATGAAGGAAGGAGCGATCCAACACGTGCTGTCCGGTCTGAATCTAATGTACACTTTATATTAACGACACCATTCAATCTACAGAATTACTTATTCGTTAAAAAACCAAATAAATATTTAAACGAAATATTAGTTTTAGAATTAAGATCTTTGATAAGTTTGAGCTAAAGAGAAATAAAAAGCTGCATTAAATAGTGATCACAAAATTGGTTTTGATTGAAGTTAAATATTCCCAGTTGAAAGTAACATTTTAGAATGAAAAATACATGTATTTGTATGCAAAAAAATAGATTAATGATCAATAATAAACCGGATATTGAGTTATTTCCAAATATTTTAAATATATTTCGTTTATATTTCTTTATTAAGTAGTAAGTTAGTTTAAATTTAAATCTTAGTATGTTTGTTGTTGTGTTTGAAATAATGAATTTTATCCCATTTACGTTGAATTGTGTTTCGTTTCAAATGACGAGTTTTATGTTTTACATTAAATTTCTGTTTTTGTTTTTTAAATAATGATTTTTTTAAATTGTAGGTTTTTTAAACTAATGAGTTTGAACCCCGTACATAGAGTTTGCAATGCACACGCCACCACCATTCGGCCACGTGGGCCGAATGGTAGAGGCGTTCAGCCCGCGTGTCCGAATTTTATATACACCAGTGCACAAATATTATCAAAATGAACATTGATGATATAATTTACGAGTTTCAGGAAAATCCTAAGTGGTGCAGGGAAGGTACTTCGTTTGTATATAATAATAATTATAGAAGCAACTACCCGTCGAGATTTGCCGAATTGGAAGTTCCAGATTTGTATACATATACAGATTTGGTTTTTGAAAACGCGTCAAATGATTGTTTCAAGACGCCTACAATATATAAAACAAAAAGTTTTAAATGTCTTTGCCAGCCTAAGAAAAGATCATTCTTTTACGGAAAACCTAATAGATCAAGAATTGCAAAGTACTTTATACTTTCAGCTGACCAGAATATTATTAGCAAATCGGATTACGAGCATATGGAACGTACTTTTAAAAGAGCGAATGTAACTGATGAAGCTATATATACAGAGGTGATTCCGTTTGATAAAATAGATGAATCGAAATCAGTCGATACAGATCTTTGGAATCAAGCGTTCAATGATGTAAAGCTCATGTTTGATATACATCATGCTACAGCAAAGTTAATTCATCCGTATGATATAAAAGATACGCCTGATTTACCATGAACTTATTCACCAGGCCTGCCATATACGGATTTATCTTACAGAACGAAACGCGAAGTATACGAAAATTGCTTATTAAATATCCGGTCTAAATACCGGAAATGCAGGCGCAAATTGGCCCCTGAGATCTCCGGATTTAACACTTTTGGATTTTTTTTCTGTGGGGCCTTCTTAAAGACATGGTTTATGCTAACAAACCAGAATCAATTGAAGCACTAAAAGACAACATTCGACGCGAAATTAAGGATATAGAACCACAAATATGCCAAAATGTAATTCAAAATTTCGGCAAAAGGATTGACGTCTGTAAGCGTTCCCGCGGTGGGCATTTACACGATATCGTTTATCATTCCTAAATTGTAGAGCGTGTACTATACATCGACAAAAATTATATGATTTTTCTTTCACAATGTGTGTTTAATTCCAATTTTAAAAATAAACTCGAACTTGAAAGACTCTGTATATAAGAATCACGACTTACAGCAAGATGACCATGCGGCTATAGATGCTACTGTGATTTCCAGAGTTAGAGTGATATCTCCTAACCTGCCACCTGATATAGTAATATATTAAGACGACGTTCTACACACCCTACAATTTGACGTTGAAAATAGGAACTTTCTACGTTGAATGAGTTTTATCGATTGGCATTGACCTTGGATGCCACATGACATCAATCACTTAATATAAATGCCCTAGCATCCACTATTCTACGATTTTGCAAATTTGGACTTTAGTGAAAGATTGGAGTATCTCTGAAATTGACTGATATTACTAAAAGAATTAAAGAAAGAAAATCCACTCTAATTGCCACGACATCTGATTACGATTCAACAATGTTTGGATAGCAGCATATTCATGGATGTCGTTCTCTGGAAGGGAGGAGTTCGTTTCGCAGGTGTACTACTCCCACCGTTCGCGCCGAATATCATTGCCGGTTCACTTCACAATCAGATTTACGATTGTTTGGTTTGTAGAGAATTCTACAACGATCAAGATTTGATTGACATCGGATTCAGAAGTAATCGCATATGCAAGATCATTGAAGATACTCGTTTAAACCTCTTGAGAGATCTAGCGGCGAGGTTTTAATGATTAAGTTTTTGAATAGGACTTAATTTATTAATGGGCTTAATAAATTATAAAACATTTTCTTTACTGCTAAAGTAAATGGATTCTGAAGACAGAGATGGATATCAGAAGGTTGTACAGCATTATACAGACCCTAAAACTTCGTAACACGCGATACGGGAATCCACACTTTCTACACAATTCGATGCAACGCAAGCATCATAGATTGTCGGATCAGGTCAACGTCATCTTATCCCGACGAGGAACATAGAGTGAATGTACACTACCCATGCTGACATCAATGTCAGAGGGCGTAACTACCGTATATCCTGCTTTATCAAACGATGATGACCCAGATTGTCTTGATCTTGAATGCGATGGCAGCAAACAACGACAGCTTTCCGGGCAACCCGAGAAACACACGGACGACGCCCTACGCAAGAAGACATAACATTTGAATCAATTCTTGATTAAGAATTAATTAGGAGCGGGATCCGAGTTTTCCTTTTTTGCTGAGCGTTCGGCGTATTGACAATCATTTATTAGATACCACGTATCCTATATGGATCCTGAACAACGGTTTATTCAATCACAACCTACAAATTCCCGTATCCTGAATCGGATCCCGCTCAATTCCCAGCAGAGGTCTGCAATCCTAGCACCCGCACAATTTCTCAATTTTTGTACACAAAATCGGATACAACCGAAAGGCCTGAAATTACGAAAATCCATGACAGTCAATTGGAAATTTGTCAACGTTCAATATCGCAATAAGATAGAAAATGAATGGAATCGAGCATTGTTTAATTGTAGCATGCGGCTTACAGCAATCTTACGTCGACACTACATTCACCTTTACAATAGCAGTCAATATTCAATCGATTATGATGTTTACGATCGTTGCTTAAAAATAAAAGTATCTAGGCTTTCACGGTGGACAAAACGAACAGTGTATACCGAACAACTTAGAAACCTCCAACTCTATCCAAATCGGCGAGTAAAACCACTACGTCCACGTTTTATTCCGACATACGCTCAAAAGAAGATAGAACACTACTGATATCACACTTACCGAGAAGCAGGAAGAACTCCTCCAGCTGGGTCTAGGATATTCAGCAATACAAGAGTGGATCGCTTCTCTCTTGCCACACAATTGCAAAACGTTGCATCAAAAATGATACAACCAATAGCTGAATCCGAAAACCGATGTTTAACACACTATTCGCCAGACGTATCTGGAATCCTTATATCAAGAAGGGTGGTATAAACAAACACTCATGCAACTTGCCCAGGCACCTTCAACAAGCTCTAAAAGAACTGCACAGCAACAAAAACTATGTAATCAAACGTGCAGATAAGGGCTCACAAGCGGTTATTTGGAGTAAGACTGAGTATATCTCCGAAGCTAATAGACAGCTACAACCCCCAATTTACGAAGTCTCAAATATAACTCAACTTTAAAAAGCGTCCAAAGCGGTAAAAGACTTTTTGTTTACTGCTGTATCGAAAAAATCGCTGCAAGCTAATGAAGTATCCGAACTCATTGTCCCGCAACCGAAACCGGGCGTTTTCTATCTCCTTCCTAAAGTACATAAGACTGAGAGACCATTTATTGGAAGGCCAGTAGTAAGCTGTTTTGGAACGATAACTGAACATCTTTCTAGATACTTACACGCACAGTTGATGCCACTCGCGGAGTCAACACCGTCATATGTCAAGAATTCGTGGCAAGCCAAACAAAGTCTAGCAAATTTCCATCTAGAAGGGCCAACGAGTCTTATAATAGCGGATGTTTCTAGCTTATATACAAGTATTCCTCATGATGAAGGCCTAAAGGCCGTAAGTGATACAATGAAAGAAGTTGGCTTTTCGAATATACAAATGTATTTCATCTCTGAGGCGCTAGGACTCGTACTAAAAGAGAACTACCTACAGTTTAACAACATAATATATCATCAACAAACCGGAACTGCGATGGGAAGTCCTGTTGCCCCAGCCTATGCAATCATTTATATGGGATGGCTCAAGCGTAACTTGTGCAAGAAATATAAGAACCATATCCTCGAATACATACGATATATAGATGATATCTTTATCGTTTGGAAAGGTGGCTTAACTTCAACTATCCCATTCACTACTTACATCACTAAGCTAGGTCCTTTACAACTTACATCCTCGGTTGGAACTAGTGCTCGTTTTCTCGACCTAGAAGTATTCGTCAAGGGTCCGAAGATCGTAACTCGGTTTTACCGCAAAGAGTCAACTAGTATGAAGAGAGGAATGATTTTCGATGAAGCCCTGAGAATAAGTAGGAATTGTGATGAGGATGTAGATTTTGAAAAGTGCATGTGCGACTTGACATCAACGCTAGTCGGTAGAGGGTACGAAAGCAGAACTATATTAAAACAAATTAATCGTGCCAGTAATAGGCGAAAATTTTAACAACACACAAATACGAAACATTCGGACGCATGTCACTCTGTAATAGTTCCATTTCATCCACCGTTGACAGGATTAAGAAAGGATATTGAAACAATGTCAAGAGACGTCAATAATCTCCTAAGTATGGTCGGGACTCGGATTAAATATAGAGTACTTTTTACGATTCCTGTCAAGTTATCGCATAGTCTTACAAGATCTCGCCTATCTAGAAAATTACCTTCACCACTAAGTGGTTGTAAGTGCTGTATGAGACCTAGATGCAAGACTTGCGAAAGCATAAAAGAATGCAGCATCTTAAAAGTAATTCGAATGAAGTTTGTGTTTGCATAAGAAAATCTTTAGACTGCAAAACGAACAATGTTCTCTACTGCGCGAATTGTAACGAATGCGGAGCCCAATATATTGGTGAAACTGGTCGCATGTTCAGTATGCGCTTGAACAACAGAAGAGCTGATACACGAGCAGGAAGACTCGCAGCGGACGCGGTAGTAAAATGCACGATAGAAACAGGTCACGCGTTCCATTATATATTATTCGAAAGAGGATTTCAGTCTCAAGAAGAAAGAAAACGGGCTGAAATGCAAGCGATTGGACGTTTCGCGATTGATGATCCATTCGGTCTTAATGACGTATCTATCTATAATTACCATCGACATACACATTTCAGTATGAATGACGTCATCCGTGCAAGTGAAAGAAACAAACCAGATCGTATCATGTGATTATGAGGTTGGACAACAGGTCCTGGTTAAGCTAGCAATGCACGGTGTACGTAATTGTAGATTTAAGATACTGTAACAAGGATAGTTTCGGAAAACGCTGTGGAAGTAGATGGCATTGTAAGACAAGTTTTACATCTTCGGCTGATCGCATACAACTAACCGCTGGCTTACAAGGGTTCGGAGAAGGTCCGCATACCTGGCTGATTTATGTTGCAACGAATGATGAGATCAAGAATGGTGTAATAGAAAGTTTGGATCCCTCGCCCCTTTGAAGCTGCTGCGACTACACAGTTATTGCAAAAAGTATTGCCGGCTTTGAAGTTGTTGCTGCCACATAGTTATTGAAGTAAGCGGTATCGCTTTGTTGTCTCTATGATTAAATTCGTGCAATTACTTTTACTCAATGAATAGCTTTTAGGCGTATATTGAAGATATATCTGATGACTCTAGGATTTAAAACTCTAGATGTTACGTGCTAAACAGTAAGTGATTGTAATTACACACCAAGTAAAAACTTTCTTGATACAAAACTACTTACAATGGAAGATGAAATTTTCGACGAAAGTATGGAGTATGGTGATCCAATGGTGGAGTTTGAAGTGGACGAAAGTTACGAAACAGACGGACGAAATAATCCAGAACATATTGTTGGAGAAAATGAGGTTTCAACAACAATGGTTGAAATACTTGACAAAGTGGAGACTAGTACAGTACTAGACCATCCTTCGATACTCTAAAGCCTATACAGGCTTCTCTAAAAATAAATAATTCCCCCCATGTTGGAAGAGGAGGACTTACAGTCACTAAAAATGGACTTTAATATTGACGATATTCATACAATTAAGTCCAAATTGGATGAAGAATTGTCTGTTGCCTTTTGTAAAGCTGACATTGACACTGCGGTCACTCTGTCGAAATGAGGCTCCAACCCCATTATGGGGGATAATTTGAAGTTTATGAAAATCGATCAGGATGACATGACGTATCCCCATTGTAATGTATGCCATGCTTGGGGGCACTGGGGATTGTCGTGCTCCTCCAAGCACATTTGTGGAGTATGCAGCCCTTCCCGCACTGCAGCCGGTGCCATAAATGGAGGCACTGGGTCTCCAACTGCAGTGCGGTGTCTTTCTGTGGGAGGTGTGGGACGTTGGAGTGCCCCTCCCTTTAGTCTTTTCTTTCCTGCGATTCCACTACAGCCTGCTCCAACTGCGGTGGGGTTCATCCCGCCTGGAGCAGAAAGTGATGTTTCTTTAAGGCTTATAAAGACAAGTTTCTAAATGTAAGCAAGGTTTTAAAGCCGGAACATGATTCCTTCGCTTTTGCTGCTTCCACTCGGATGAACGACAGCGATCTTCTAAAAATAGTTGACGAGAGAAAGGCTTCATTTTAGAGTAAACTCCAAGGCATGATTACTGCTCTGATTTCAACTCTGTGCTCTAACAAGGAGATTCGTATAGCAATTGCGAAATCCTCAAATAAAAGGGGGGCATCGGCTCATCCCATCCTCCCAATCAAAATTGGCAAACTCATGGATAAGCAGAAGAAGCGCCGGGTAAATGAAGACAAAGTTGCCCAGGGGCAAGTACCTACCCCAGGTGGGGCTAGTGGAGGGAAGGGAAACCTTCCTGCACCTAGCTCTGTCTAGGTAGGCAATCCCCCATCCAACTAATCCATCACAATGCAGAGTACTCGTGAGCCTTTTTCACTGAATATCCTTCAGTGGAATTCGGGAGGTGCTTCTGCCCTTAGACTTCTATCCGGATGATATGCAGATGTTATGGTCCTTCAGGAGACGCGGTCTATCCGTCTCCCCAGGACATTACTCGATTTATTCCAAAGCATATCTGTTCTTACTATACTCCGTACATAACCCCACCTCACTCCTCTTCATCTCAAGGACTCTTGACCTTAGTTAAGTGCTCTTTAAGGTCCTCTCCTGCTAAACTACTCATGTCCAGCCCTGTCTTGTCTGGTAGTTGCACTCAGTAATAACGGTAAACGCCTCAGTCTAGCCAATGTCTGCATGCGTCCAGGGGAGATTCATAAAAACCGTTACCTCCTGGATGGTATTATTGACAGCGGCTATGACTTGATACTTAAAGGCTTCAACGACGGAACTGCTCGTTGGATCAACGCAGCACTTCGCAGAGCTAGGAACGGTTACCTTATTTACAAACCACCTTCCCTGCCTTTCATTGCACATCTACAAATTCTATCCTCGACATTATACTGCTTCACTCGAGGTGGTTGCTTAAACCCCTCTGTACGAAGCAGTCGCGTCAACATTTGTCCATCTCTCATGACCTTATTCGTTGGCGGATTGAGGAGGATACGTTGCTTAGAAGGAGATTCCACTTTGATCCGTTCAGAGTGGTCTCCTTTCAGGCGGGTATCCAACTCTTTCCTAGAATAGGAAATGAGAGTTTAACCGAACTTAATACTTATCTCTTTTCGCAAGCTACCGCGATTCTATCGACTACCTATAAAGGTCGCTTATTCAATCCCACTCCGACAAAACTCAAGGTCCTAGCCAAATTGCTGAACTTTCCTAATCTCTCTGCTTCCGCCAGACAGGCTCTCTCGAATAAATACTGGAGTACTAGATATAGATTTCAGCTGAAAAAGGATTGGGCGAGTATTGATTGTCTTAACCCTTCTCAGTCTTCCTTTTGGAAGATTTTCAAGAAGGAGAAGTTTGTGTGTTTGAAGGAAAGGGCATTGGGTTGGATAGGTAAGATAGGCCTTGAAAAAGTTTTAGAGGAGTCACTAGCCCTACACAACTATGAAGCCACGCAATCTCCTCAACCAATCCCGCTTTGGGGTGACTTCAGGAGTAGGGATTTATCTGTTACGGATATTCTCAACTCTTGGGGTCCACTTCCGGGCACCTCCAAATCCGTCGCTCCACTTTCTTCTCGTGTCTGTCAGCTTTTGACAGCAAATTCGAGCTGGCCGTCACAATGCTTTTAGCCTCCCCATCCGATGTAGCAAGCATTTATATTAGTAAGCGTGTTTTTATTTCCAATAAAAAATCCCGCTCATACCCTAAAGATCTGCGACCCATTTCGATTTAAAATGCCCTCGTGTCGATTTACGAAAAAGCGCTTGCGCGTAAAATCTGCGACCATTTAAGTAGGCGTAATTTGATCCCTCTAGGTTTTCATGGGTTCGTCAAAGGTCGCTCGGTCCATTCAGCGAGCGACCAGGTCAGGTGGAGCAGTAATGCCGCG
The DNA here is from genome assembly GCA_012934845.2 of Pomphorhynchus laevis. Lineage (NCBI taxonomy): Eukaryota > Metazoa > Acanthocephala > Palaeacanthocephala > Echinorhynchida > Pomphorhynchidae > Pomphorhynchus > Pomphorhynchus laevis. The sequence goes on along the minus strand of WNNJ02000357.1, from coordinate 65,978 downwards.
ATAACAGCCATCGTCTTGTTGTGGCTGTTTTCCTCGACTTTTCTGCTGCATTTGACCGAATCTCCATTCCCTTTGTGATCTCTTTTCTCAGGTCCTTGGGTTGCCTTCGAGAATTGTAAATAGGGTGGAGATCCTGCTGCACACCAAGCGATTTTTTTATGAATACGACCCAGATGCGCGTCAGTTCTACCATATTACGGGTGTACCTCAAAGTTCACCTCTTTCTCCTATCTTATATCTTGCTGCCTCCATTAACCTATTTAAAATATTTAAACGCGAACAACGTCTAGTGGTGTACGCTGATGACACCACAGCCCTGTTCGCTAGACACAGGTGTAAAGACGTCGTCTCTGACATCAGCCGCTTCTTTTTAAGATTAAAAGACCAATTACCCAAATCCAATCTTGTTTTAAACTCCGTAAAATTGCAGGTGGTCGTCTTTCATGGCACCCCTGCAACAAAGCAAAAACTTAAGAGATTAGCACTCTCTGCGCTCTCCTCTATATTTACCTCTGAACCACTCCCTACCTTCACAAGTCGAGTAAAATATCTGGGGTTCACCGTTACTGTGAACTGGTCGGCAAAAGCTGACCTGGATAGACTTAAACGTATCCTGAAGAAAGCTAGGTGGTCCCTGAAACGGGCCCAGCATCTGCCATTGAAAGGGAAAACCGAGGTGCGCGTTTCAGGCACTTGGGCTATCTCGGGATTATCCGTCTTTTCGAGAGGACGTCCTCCAGAGCAAAGACTTAGGTTTCTTAAGCTCCTCGTCTCTCGTTTACCCAGCATAGTCCGCACCGACTGGATTCTTCGGGGGGGAAGACCCCAGGTGTTTCAGTCGGGAAGCGGCGTGTTGGATCGGTCGGGGGATCAGATCCCCCTGGATTTGAGGCCGTGATCATGGAAGAAGACTTAACTTGCTGTATTGTTTATTTCCTTTGATTTTCTGTAACTGACCTGTTATTTATTTATATTTTTTTCGCCATGTTTTATTTATATAAAAAAAACTTTATTTATTTATAAGTATTGAGAAGGTTCTAAGTTGCGCTTTAATTGTCTCTCGAACAAGTTTTGATCAAAAGTCAGATATGCAAGTGAAGAAATTTTAAACAAGCTGAAATTTTCTAAATACACGAGTCGTTGAAATGCTCTACGCGTGTAAAGAACGTTAGCTATAATTCTACAATTGCTCGATACATTTATAATAAGTATATGTTAGTTAAAGCCAAGAGGGCAAGAATTCTCACTGATAGATATGTATCGATATATGAATCAGAGAAATTATAGTTTGAAACTAGGCGAATAAGATATGATACAGTTTCCGCGCATTCACAAACTTTGTAATCACGATCTAATTACAAATATATAAGTGGCAAAGTGCTTGCACGAGGTCAGTTGACTGTATGCTATCTATCGAACTATTTTTTATAACTCAAAGATAGTTCAATCATTCTAACCTACTAAAATACATTCTATCCAATTCTGTTTGATTTTTTTATCTGTTGACAAGGACCGTTTGTTAGAAAGCTCCAATAAAAACGATTCAAACTTTATTTCGCAAGTCTATAATGAGTGATCGATAAAACAATCTATCCATAATACTATCATCTACACATGTTGGTAATGAAGACTACAATATTTCCAATACAGTCGTAGCAACAAATCTCTCTAAATAGGAGTATTAGCTTTTTCCTAATAATAAAGGAAAAGATAATGTTAATTGCAGCATTAAAAGAATGTTTAGAAAATGCAATTGATGAAACATATAACTATTAGTAATACAGCTAAAGGTAAATAAGTGATTGCATGGTACGTTATTGATTATACAACAGAATGTAATCGACAGTTGAACTTTAGTAATTATGAACGATGCAATGAATACCAAGTATGTTGGCATCGATTAAATATATGCTCGATAAATATATTTCATATGGATACCTTCAACCTTCTGATTTGGCACAACTTATTCAAAAAAATCTAAAAGTTGGTAGATTTTACATGTTGCCGAAAACCCATAAGAGCATGAGTCCATGTAGGGCAGACATATAGAAAGTAATATAGCGATGGCAACTGAAAAAGTCAGTAAATGGTAAAAAAGGAACTTGAAACATTATTGAAATTTGTACAGTCACTTCTATCAAGAAGATCAAAAAGTTGTTCTTGATATTAAGTTCTTTTATTAATCAGAACAAGTTCTAATTTCCTTGAAAAAATATCGAAAACATAAACATCTAACTAATACATCAGTTATTAAGATTATAATATATGTAACTTCACTTTACACGTCAATTATCACAGATGATGACATTCAGTCCACTGTATGTTTCATGAACAAGGCTAACTGGTAGGTAGAAAACTAAAATAGCTTTTATCGAAGATGTCTTAAGAGCAGTACATAAGTTAAATGTTTTTCATTTTAGCAATGTCTTATATAGACAACTAAACGGAAAACCAATGCGAGCAGCAATTGATTATGGATATGCAACTTTGTATTTAGGCTGTTATGAGCTTTGAATACTACATCCATTGGACATTTGTCTAATTATGCAAAATTTTGACGTTTGTCTAATTTTGTACTTAGATAACCCAACGATAATCGTTTCATGTTTGGCGAATTGTAATGTTGCAATATGGCTCGTCGTCAACATCACATAAATTATTCAATCAGTGTTATACACGTTTATTTTAGCTGAAAGAATTTTTTATTCAAGAAATATATCACCGAAACAGCAATTTTCGAATCCACCTTATCATGTGCATAAGACAAAAGAAATGCAATATGTTTTATGCAAATGAAATTTTAATGCGTATGAGCTAGTTGGTGTATTGTATTAAGTTTTGTGTTATACAAGATTGATTTTTATATTGTTTAGGTAGATTAGTATATAAAGGAAAACCATGATCTGAGTAAAGTGTATTCACAATACCGATAAATACATTTCAATCCAGAATGTTCAATCAAACGATATACATTGAATGCCTTTATAAATTAAAATGAGAAATATAGAGAGCTATTTATTAAATTTACATATTCCTGTACAAATAAATAATTTGTTTTGTGTTATAAATAAATCAGTGAAGCCAGTACAATAGAACAAGTGTCAAATTTATACTAAAGATAAAATCTTGTAAGCAGTACGTAACAATACGCAAACTTGTACATAAAGTTTGCAAAATATCAAAAAGAATATGTAATTTACAAAATCAAGCCATAAATACCAAGTATCATGCAAGATATATAGGACAAAGCATAAAGACTATATTATTATAACGTGTGTGTTAACCACTTAGAAAACAAGATAGGTATTATAGAGGGTTCGATTTTTAAGGCAAATGATATGGATGCATGTCAATTTATCTATCATAAATCTATTTGTATTAGGCAACATTATATTGAAGGAGTCATTATAGAATATTCGGCCTAAATATTCAACACAAGCTAATAGTCAAAACCGCCTCGATTTGCTACAAATGCAGCGCATATTCACCTGACAAGCCATTCAAAGAGTTTTTATGCAAATGCGTCAATGACTCATTCGAATAAATCACGAAATAATCACTGATTAAAAGGTTATTGAATTTAAAATCAATAGCTGAAGGAACTTGTATTGATTTTATTACATGTTCATATATGTCATATTTTAAATACTACTAATCACATTAATTTCCCATTTAAATTTTCTGTCACCAAAGAAGCGCTATAAACAAAGCGCGAGTCGTACCAAAAATAAAAAATTATTTACAGAGCTACAAACTTTTTATTACACAACAGAAAACAAGTTAGATGCAAATGTCACAATGAGATATTGGCAAACATAGGGGTTATATTTTATTTCTAGTAAGTTTTCCAAACGTATTCAAATTTTTATGTGCCAATTGATCAAATAACTCTCTAATAATTTGTCGGTCCAACATATGAAATTTTGTATGCAAACCACTTTAGCGCTTCTTTCCAGACACCGTTGTTTAAAATTGTTAATATAAGAAAAACGCAGTAAGTTTTAATTTACATCAAATAAATAAGATCGTATATTTAAATATAATAAGGAAGTTTTAGAAATACGAGATGTGCAATCGAAATTACATATTGATATTATTTTAAGTGAATATATCAAATTTGTTTAATTTAGGTCAAATAAAATTATAGACACAAGTATTTATTTTAATCTTACAAATTCTTTATTTGCAAGCTTTCGACGGTCTCTTTTTCAAGCATATACTAGATTGTTAGCATTACAAAAACACATTTATATATAAATGAAATAAGTATATACACAAAAGAAAGAAGCGTGTAATGCTACTTTAACTTTGTAGTTCAGCTTAGTTAGGCAGAAAGCTGCCCAACTCCATTGAATTACCAATGCATTTATGTTTTATCATCTAAAAGTGATTATTATAATAATCTCAAGTCTCAGTTAAACGCATGTCATGACCGTCTTTTGCGCTGTCATATGCAAATATTCCTTGATCAATCGTCTGGTTAGCTGTTTTCGACGCAGTCAGTTTTTGTTTCCTCGTAGTTGATCCTGTGATCCTCGGCTAAGACATAATTCGCGATTGCTGAACTCATATCGTCCCGCTCTAAAACATATTTATGTTGTTTAATTATCTGCTCAATGTATTGCGAAGTTCTGGCAAACACAGGAAGCCTCGCGATATTTACAGGGTATGCAAAATATTTGCCCAATATCAGGGTATTAAAGCATTGGTTTAAATAGGCCCGTATTGCGCTCTTTTTATGAAATGCCCTGATGTTGTGTATTCCATATCTTCGTAGTCTGTTGAGTAGGTCATTAAAACATGCCTCAGTGACGTAAGTAGACTGAATGTATGTAAGTCAGGAACATATATTTACTGCTTTGGAGGAAGAGTAATTTTTGAGTAGCTTTTGAATGAAGGTCCGTACGTTTATCAGACTTTGCAATACATTGAGCAAAGGATTAAATAACATAAATATGCATTAAAGCAGGGCGATATGAGTTCAACAATTGCAATCAACGTTTTCGCCGAGGATCACAGAATCAACTTCGACGATACAACGATTGTATTATACGTCAAAAGCAGAATATCAGAAGATCATTCATAGAACTTTTGCATATTACAGCGCAGAAGACAGAAATGTGATGTATAAGATATTTGCCGCTGCATCAAGTTTTCGAAGAGGTCGATTATTCTGCAGCAATACCTCTACCAAACGCGCTGAGAGCGACACAATTCAGAAAATCCTACATAACTGTAAATACCTAAAATGGGCGATTGAAAAGGCGTATAACAAACACATTGTTCTCGTAGTACAATACCTTCCATCTCGGACAACACGCCTAAATGGTACATAAGCTCTTTATATATCAACGACTTTCTCATGAATAAACTAAAGAGAACCGGCTATAAATTTGACAGACAGCTTAATGTTTATTATAAGAGAGGTTCTACTCTTGACGGAATTTTCAAACGCAAACCTCAAAATCAAGATAGTTGTGTCGTGTATGTTATACATTGTGCTGATTGTAATAGAATATATGTTGGCCCGACCAAGCAATGCCTTATCAAGAGAATCTCCCAACACAAAAATGGTTTAGAATAACATGACTCATCGTCGGTCCTATTTAATCACGTTATCTCCACCAATCATAGAATTGCGTTTGAGAAAGCGGTAACGGTAATAAGAGAACATAGGCTAAATCGCATATTAGTACTTGAATCGATATGCATAAATAACAGTGAGACTATGGTGGTAAATAAATCGAACTAGAACCTAAAATTTCTCTATCAAAATGTCAGAACATGGACGACAAAGATTATTATGATGTGTTGAGATCTACTGCACCTAAAAGCTAACCGATCCCGGGTTCCCGAGTTTTTTTACACTGCCTTGTTATTCATATGAATTGTGTACCACCTGTACTTATATAATATTGTAATTTCATATTCTTTGAAGAGAGCTGCTCGAACAGCCGAAATATTGGTTAAAAAACAATGTGTGTATTTTTTCGGGGATGACTCACCATATAAGTATTAATTTATAAAAGGCTAAGTAACTTTTTTAATTTTAAGTTTTATTTTATCAGTAAATGTAATTATATTCGGTATAACGAAAGGTTTAAACACTTGTTTTAATTTTGTAAAGCAAGTGAACAAAATGAACTTATTGGTTTAGATGAACTTATTAGTTTTCGCTTAATTATTTATTTATAAAAAGCCGAGTAATTTTAGTTTAATTTGAAATTTTATTGATTTGAATTACTTTATTATTTGTTCCTTATTTTAACGTTTTTCGAATATTTTAAATTTGATTTATCTAAATGTTTTAAATTTTATTTGTTTTGTTTTTCCATTACAATTCCACAATTTTTTATTTCGTTTTATTTTTCGACTAATTTTAATTTATTTATTTAAATTATTGTATATGCCTCATTTTCGTATTTTGTTAATGTTGTGCAGTACTAATATACCGGCATCTGTCTTTGTAATGATATTATTTACATTTTTAATTTGCTTTATTTGATGTTTTTTCCTTTTATTATAAATTTTGAGTATTTTGTATGAATGTCAAACTTGATTCTTTTGTGTTTGATAAGCTGTATGTTATTATTTTCCTGATGATTATAAAAGCTATTAAGATAGTAATTTTTGGAATAAAAGTAATTTCTTCGTTTCAGTAAATTTACAAAACTATAAGAAATAATTGATATTTTAATGTGTCATTATTAATTGTGATAACGTGTTTATATTTACCCATAAACTATGTAATTATTTTAATTAAAAACAAGATAAACATGAATATATGCCATTTAAAATCCAAGCTAAAAAGAGGCTACAAAATAGACGGCTATTTTTACAGGATTTAATGATTGCTACAAAATTTGTAATACATCGACGCGTTCAATTGAGAAGAATACGGTGCAAACTAATACTATAATTGCTAAAGAATTTACACAGATGTTTTTAAAAAAATGCTAAACTCAAAAAATGAGTTGACAAAGTTTGATTCTAATTAAAACGTGATTGTACAGAAAAATATAGACAAGTAATTTGATGGTACAATAAAAATCTATTGTCGGTTTTATTTTAATATAATAGAAGATAAAAAATTTTACTGTGAAATTTATAAGTATTGATATGCGAAAATCGTTACTAAAACATATTGATTACACATAAACTTCCTATCTAGGAAGAAAAGGCATAAACTTAACATTTGACGAATATTTAGTTTCGTCATTAAACTACATTATGTAGTTTACACGATAATCACAAAACTGTATTTTGTCGAATTAGTATAATAAAAATTTTAAAAACGTTACCGCAGTGGAGATTCTTCCAGATCAAATTCAATCGCCCAACAGCGACGGTCACTAGAGAACAATTGTGCTTTGCTATGTACCAGAGCATAATAAGGATTATTTTCTGTAAAAGGTCTAAACAAATTTAAAATACAAAGAAGTTTAATAATTTTTTAAAAAATAAAATAGAAATAATATTAAAAATTTAAAATATGAGATAATGAATTAAAATACAAATACACTCACGCATATGATAGTACAAGAATCGCGTTACAATAAAAATCAACCTAAAAACTTCTAATCACCTAGTTTTTACACATAAGTTAACAAATTTGAAATTTTGTAATAAACAAGGTTAGATACCAAAATATAAGACTAACTAATTTATAGTAACATATATTTATTTTACTTTGTCGTTAACAGCTATAATCCTGAACTAAACATATTCCTTTTTGTAAATTAAGTTTAAATGAATGGTGATCTTAAAATAAATTGATAGTAAAAAATATAATATCATAAAAATATATGCCGGCCATTTTTTCTGTAGTTATTGTTAGCAGCAATACAAATTTATAATTTTTGTTTATTATTTCTTTTTTATTACTCATGTAGTATGCTTAAGTCATTCAAAATGAGAAGCTCGCATTTCAAGAAATTTATGTTTTAAAATGTAAAATGTTTCACTGGGATAATATTCACAATGCGAAATTATGAATCTTAGCAAGTTCGATAAGCTCGTGAAATAAAGTTGCAAATCACTATAGATGTTGTGGAAGCATGATATCATCTTAAACAGATCAGTCACTGATAGCTTATACAGGATTAACCGATAAGTGTTCAGTCTAAGTCAATTACATTGGCATTACAAAATTTAATTGACATTCAACAAAATTCAAAACTACCTTAGCATTGCATATTTCAGTTATTTTTAGATTTTATATTTTTTTTATAAAACGCTTCTCGTAAGCTAAGAACAATTTACGTGAAAAGGTTATCTGCGCTCTAAACCTTGCCTGTTTAAATTGGTCATCTCCTTGGCTATGTTGCGCTAATCGAACACGAAAACTTTAATCTCATCGCAACGATTTTCTTGACAGCTGGGTAAAGTGATATGCTAGGATTTAATAGATCTGCAATCTCGATGTGTGCACAAAGCTTTGACAAAAATCTCAAATCTATTGTGATGCAATCGTAGTAATTCCAAACGATAAGTCATAACGTGATAAGATATAACATTTCTCGAGAGTTGACGTCAGTTTGGAAGGAATATATAACAAACACAGTTCGGGGCGCATCAAGCGTAGAGCTGCTCTGGCTACGGTACCTGAGTTAGTCTTTAACATGGGATTTACAACTGTCCAAATTTATAGACGCCGTTCGCCAAATGACATAGTGAACTAAACGCCACGCAAGACGGCTTAGACTGGCGTGCAGACTAATCATTGGTACAAGCTAGATTGAATACGGATCGACAAATAGCAACATTGATGATGCCTGTGCTACAAATTGCTTTGGATTGGTTTGATACCACCATCTGGTACACTATGGGGTGGCTGTTGTTCTATCACGTATAGTGGATAAATTAGCAAGGAGTCGTTCCCCAGTATCCACAAGTGAAAGATGATGTATTACAGGTACTCAGCTGGCGACCAGCACCGGCCGATATGGATAACAACTGGAGGCGCTTATATAACTTAATTGCTAACAAAAATCTCATGATTTATACGGAATCTTTTCATATGGACGACCTCCGCATATGTTGGATGAAAACTAATGGTTTACCTAGACTTGCAACTCCAGTGATGGCTGTTAACCAGTGTGAATGTTTATTAGACAATTTTTACGTACCGGCTGCCAATCAGAATAAGTTTCCCAAATGCGCCTGCAATCCCGAATATGGGCGCTATAACAGCAGCTCAAGTTAAGAATGCTCTTGCACGGCTAGCAGCACACAGGCACGAATACCGATTTGATGTTGCCGGTAAGGTAAGAGCGACAATGTATTTTAACAGATAGGCGCCTCGCTTAGCAGCTAGTGCCGCTCAAGATTTTCCTGCCACATATGAGTGGAGGGCGTCAGTTCGGTCTTATCGGGAGATGCTTTTTCCGTCTCCCAGTAGAAAACTTTCCATTCTTGTTCAACGCTTATGTTGGAAACATAATAATGTATTGATCCGAGGTATTTAAATTTGAAAGTTTTTTAATGTGGCAAATGCACACAGACTGTGTTCTTAAAAGCCCACAAAAGCGAAACAGATTCAAAAAAATAAATCGTTTAGTAGCATCGATTTTAGTTGCTTTTTGAAAAATTGGAGTGAGGATGATGATCGCAGATGATCAGGTAAGGAATTCCAAAGGAGTGGAGCAGTGATATGTAGGGATCGACGACCGAAGTTGGTTAAGTGAAGAGGTACGTGTAGCAAAAGCGAATCACAGGAACGTAGGTGAGTAGAAAGATAGCGAGATTCACTTAGAGTTGGCAGATAGAGATACGAAGGAGAATTACAATGGAGAAGGCGATAAGTTAGACAAAGCAGACGAAAATGAACGCGATGTTCAATACTTAGCCATCCAAGATTAAATAAATAGGAAGATATATGATCGAATTTACGAAGTCGAAAAAGGATGCACACATCAGTGTTAATGAGGCGCTGAAGAGGTTTAAGGGATGACTTTGAAGAGAAGACGAGAAGGCTAAGACAGTAATCAATACGTGGGAAAAGAAGGGAGGAGATAAGAGATTTACAAGAACTAAAATCCAGATAATTTCTGACGAGACGAATATCACGGAGAAGAATATTTGAAGACCTAGTTTTATCACGAATGAAGGGATCGAGGTGCAGGTTATTGTCGAAAGTGAATACCCAGAAATACTAGTTTATCAACATCAGGAATAATTGTGGTCTGAAGATACGAAGAAGGAAGAAGGAACAGTGGAGGGTAAAATCCATAACACTTAAGATTTGGTAGGATTTAGGGACAATCGCAAAGAAATTAGATGTTCTGATAGAGCACGAAGACAATTAGATGCGGTACGAAAAGTTGACTTAGGGAATGAGGAGACGAATGAGAATAAAGAAGTATATCATCAGCGTACTGCATTACCCTGAAGCAGAATTTACTAGTTATACAAGATAAATCTCCAAGAAGAAGCGTAAATAGAATAGGGCTAAGTACAAAACTTTGAGGTACACCACAAGAGAGAGAAGATAGAGGAGAACACATTGAATTAGGATGGACGGAAAATGATCGATCGGAAAGATACGAAGAGAACCAAGCCAAGGTGGACGAAGAGAAACCATAGTGATAGCGAAGACGAAAAAGAAGGATTTTGTGATCGACAATGTCGAATGCAGATGAAAGATCGAGCGATATTATCACACTACACAGTCCTTTGTCACGAGCGGAGAGCAGATCAGAAAATACTTTATGACATGCTAGTGCGGTGGAGTGATTGGAGCGGAAAGCAGATTGAAAAGAAGGGTAGAGCTGCGATAAAGAGAGATACTTGTTTATCTGATCTAAGACAAGGTGTTTAAGAATTTTAGATAAGGTTGGTAGAATTGATATTGGGCGATAAGATGAAGGAAGAGAGGGGTCAAGAGAGGGCTTTTTAAGTAGGGGACGACAATGGACGTTTTCAAAAAAAAACAGGAAATATTCCATTCACGATTGACGAGTTTAAGAGGCTGGTAAGGAAAGGTGTGTAGTCTGTTGACAATAATTTGAGAATTCGAGTAGGGATGGGATCGGCAGGAGAGGACTTACAAGTTAACGAAATAAGAAGGCAAGATACCTCATCTTCAGATACCGCAAGTAGATAAAAGAGCTCAGGGATACGAACAGACGAGATACAATAAGTTTGTGGAAGGACGATGATCGAATCGATTAGAGAAACAGTTTTTGAAATTAGGTAATCGGAGAATTGAGAAGGATCAAGAGTGGAGGTGACAGAGGAACGAGAAAGTAGAGAATTAAGAGTTTTCCATTTAGTTCGAGAGTCATTAGCGGAAGCCAGTTTGCTTCGCCAAAAACTATGTGCCTTAGAACGCAGAAGTTGCCTATGCGAACGACGAAGAGCAAAGAATTGGTTACGATAAAAGGATGAGTCAAGTTCTGAAGATAGTCTGAGATAATGATGATAAGTTCTGAAAGAACGGCGCAGGAGGCGTTTTGAAGTCACACACTCAGAGTCGAACCATGTTGCAAGATTTTGCCGTGATTGAACAAAAGTTTTAAGAGGAAGAATTTCATCGAGGATAGAGCAAAATACATTGTCAAAGAGGGTACATAAGTAATTAGGGGATTGGTAGATAGAAGAAGGATATATTAAAGGAGAGCGGTTAATATGAGAGCGAAGAAGGGAAAAGTCGAGGAATTTCCAAGAACGACACGAGATAATTTTCGCAGGAACATTGATTTTTAACAAAGGGAGAGAACATGTAACAAGGAAGTGGTCGGATAGAGAGGATCAGATATGCACAATGAAGAAGACAAGGCAAGACGCGAAGGTAGGGAAACAATATCGAGGGTACCGCCAAGAATATGGGTAGCAGAAGAATAATGATGACACATGATTTGAAAATCATAAACGTTAAATGTAGAAATCGTCTTTAGGGTATTGGAATCACGAGGACGGTCTAAGCGAATATTTATATCATCTAGTACAACGCAAGGTAAACCGGAGAGGAAGATGAAAGAAAGTAAGTTTGACAGTTCACAGAAAAAAAGAGTCAGACGGATGACATGATCCAGGCCGATAGAATAAGTAGATATTGAGAAACAACGAGCCGGCTTTTACACGGAACCCAATTAGTTCAAAAGTGAGAGGAAGAGATGGCAACGGTAATGATCGCAACGGAGACCAATCATCTCCAGTAACTAGAAAGGAAGATTTTCAGATAGAGATAGTTCCCAGAAAAGCAACCAAATTTGTTTTAGGTTTACGGGATCTCCTCTGCTATGACCGCTTATCGCTATAAAACATGAATCCCATGTCTCTTAAACTAAGAGTGAATGATCTTGTTTTTATATGACAAGCTGTTAATGATCCTATAAGTCCAATTCATTTTATGTTCCCTTTGCGGACGGAAGCTCGTACGCGAGGACACGAATTCACTATTGATCGGGTTTGCAGGGGGTAAAATGATCAACAGCCTGGCGGACAGAATTACCAATTAATGAAATAATCTTCCTATGGAAATAGTGCGGACCAAGTCAAAACTAATGTTAATGAAGAAGGTACTGTGAATCTCAACCCTTGTTTCTTTTGTGCATTTTTGTATTTTGTGATGCTACTGTATGAGCACTAGCTCTTAGGTGGTCTAAGAATAATAATTTCAAATAAGGTGTTTCTGTCTACAAATCCTTCAATTTGGTTGACACGAGCTTTTAATGATAAAAAACTCCACTATTATATTTAATTGAGGAGAATAAGAGCGCAAAATTGATAAACTACACTTTCTTTGACATAATGCATTCCTCACTACAGAGGAATGGATCACGAAACTAGGCTATCATTAGCAACTGATTTTTCGCTACGCTTAACCGTATCAGTCATTTCCATTGGCTGACAATGTTGGTATAATATTTTGGAAATGTAGTTTAAAACGAAAATGACTATTTAAATATTCCATTTGTACAAACCTGTAGCATGCTTACGAAAGAGATGTTCAATTGACGGAAACAAACACTCGCAAACGATGTCAAAGTATAACGACAGAGGATCAGATGTCTTCCAAAAAAATCGCTTCAGCAAATCATAGTTTTCAAAAAAATTCGATGAACTTTACTGCAGTTTTTACTGGAACTTATGTAAGTACAGTTTCTATTTTGTCCAAACACAATAATTTGGAGGAGCTTCCTCCTCGAAAAACTGGTGAACTTTATCCCCATTATACCGATAATTCCAATCGCAAAAAAACATCCTTAATGAATGTTCACGAACTTTTGTAACAAATTATTCAAATAGAGTTATTCTTAACTCTGCCTGTGCTATTGGTAAATTCTTTTGTGACCTCTGATGTTGCTAAAGCTTACGCAATTTATTTCACTGAAAAACTAAAACACAAAGGAACTTGTATTTCAAGCTAATAATGCCATTAATTAAACTATCCAATATACTTCAGGACCTTGATAAGGATGATCTAGATGCACTAAAAAAGCAATATTAAATATCTAATGATTGATTTATCAAAGGCAAGGGGACACCCCCTGCCCATTGCTTTTGCCAATACCACGGAAAAAATGCAAACATATTGGCTAATTCTGCCTGCAACCACTTCCTATGATGTAACTTAATCTTTGTTTACATTAGTAGCGATGACTTAATATACCCCCATCGCAACCTCGGTCATTGCTGCGGCATTAAGGCTCGGGCTGCTGCCGAATAAAAACTTATAGTATTTGCTGATTTAGCGACCAAGACCACATGTAAAAGCAGACCAAACTGCTCTAACTGCGGTCATCAACACCCTCATGGTTCAGAAGGTGCATGGTTTTAAAGGCGTACGCAAATAAACACTTAATTACTTTTAAGAATCATAATACATCCCCGTTTAACAAATCTAATAAAGTCTGATCGTGTGGTTCAAGCATGTTAGAGATTTTGAATGTGATTAATAAAATAATCAGAAGATCCACAAGATAATGGAAGGCATAATCGCCCGGCTAGTAAATGACGTAATATAGCCACCTACAGTTCCCACTCTTGCTGTCAACATCTCCAATAAGATATCGATTAACAGCACCAATTTTCTTCACCTCTAGAAGAAAGGCAAGAAATGGGTAATCGAAACTTCGAAATATGATGATATTATAGCCTCTGGCAAAAGAGGAGTAAGTAGCTCCTCGTTAAGGACCGGAGAGAGAACGAGCAACCTTTTCCCCTCTTGGACCGATTAGGGGGTTCAGCTGCCCCTCATGGTAACATCAATGCATGTGAAGTAATCTCGAACCGTTTTCGCTGAACCTCATTCAGTGAAACTCTGAAGGTACTTCTGCCCTTATCCTTCAATCTGGTCGAAATTCAGATATTATAGTCAATCAGGAGACTAGATTTATCTAGACCCCCAGAACATTACTCGATTTTTACCAAGGCATATAACTACCCAATTTACTTAGCATATAACCCAACATCACTATTTTTCGACTCAAGGTCTACTGACCCTAGTTAAGAGCAATTTAAGGCATTCTCTCTTACTATACTATTCTTGCCCACTCTGTCTTGTTTAGCGATAACACTTTGGAAGAATGGTAAACGTAAAGGAATAGACAATATGTTAATTCGGGCGAGAGAAATTCACAAGAACCGTGACATGCTGGCTCGTTTATTGGGTAACGGCTACGACATGTTACTTGGTGACTTCAACGACAGAACTGGTTGTTGGATTAATGCAGCACTCCGCATAATCAGGAACGAGTATATTATTCATAAAAAACACCCGACCTACCTTTCATTGCACAAAAATGAAATTCTCCTTTCGACATACTACCGCTACATGTAAAGAGGCTGTTAAAGCCCTTCTGTATTGAGCAGTCGCGCCGAGATTTGTTCACCTCGCACGACCTCCTTTGTTGGCGGTTAGAGGAAGATACGTTGCTGAGGAGGCGGTTCAATTTTTATCTAATCGGGGTGGCTATCTTCCAAGCAACTATTCGACTATCCCCTGTTGTATGAAATGTGAGTATGACCTGATTTAATTCATATTTCTTATCGCATGCTACCGCGATCCTTTCGACCACCTATAAAGGTCGCATATTCAATCTCGCTCCGATAAAATTCTAGGTCCTAGCAAAAGCGCTACACCTTCTCAATATCTCTCGAAAGAATACTGGAGCTTTAAATACAGATTTCATCTGAGTAGGGATAGGGCGAGCATTGCTCGATTTAACCCTTCTCAGTCTTCCATTTAGAAGATATTTAAGAAGTTTGTCATCTTAAAGAAAGCATCGGGCTGAATTTGTAACATAGATCCTGGTAAAGTTTTAAAGAAGTCACAATCACATACCAAATATGGAGCAACTCAATATCCCCAACAAATCACACCTAGGGGTGACTTTAAGAGTAAGAACTTATCTCTTGCAGATATCATGAATTCTTAGGGACCACTTCCGTGTACATACAAAACTAAAGCGCCACTTTCCATTCGGTTATGAAGGCCTTTGACAGATAGTCAGAGAAAGGAGGTCGCAGTCACAATGCTTTTAGCAACTTCGTCCGATATAGCTTCCATACATTAGCCGAAGGGTATTTTAGCAAAGAAAAAATCTATCACATGTCTTAAAGATCTGCAGCCCATTTCGATTCAAAACTACCTCATCGCCATCTACGAAGCGCTTGCGTGTAGAATCCGTCCACATCTATGCATGCATAATTTTATTCCACTAGGTTTTTATGGGTTTGTAAAAAGTCGCTCGGTTCATTCAACAATTGGTACGTGCATCAGTTTTGTCATATAGCAGTCATCAGCTTGCTATGGCGATTTTTCTTGTCTTTTCGGCTGCATTTGAACGTGTCTTCATTAATTTTATCTCTTCTCTCTGGTCCTAGGGGTGTCGGCGATAATTGTTAATAGGATGGAGATTTTGCTGTATACCGAGCGGTTCTTCTATGAAGACGATTCTAATGCACGTCAATTCTACCCTATTACAGGCGTGCGTAAATGCTCCCGCTTTCTCCTATCTTAAACCTTGCTGCCTTCATTGTTTTTTCAAACCTTTCAAACGCGAACAACATCTAGTGGTATATGTTGATGATACCACATCCCTGCTTTCTGGACGCAGGTGCGGAAAGTTAATCTCAGCACTCTCCTCCATTGTGCAGAGTAAACCACTCCAAATCTTCACATAGAGAGTGAGATACCCGTGGTTCATCATTACGGTTTAATGGTTGGCCGGATCAAACTTGAATAGATTCAAAAGTGTCCTGAAGAGAGCTAGATAGACCCTGAAATAGGACCAGCATCTGTAATTAAGAGGGTGTTCAAGTGAGCCTATGGTGCACCTGGGCAATCTCGGGATTAGTCTTATTTTCTATATGGCGTCCCTCTTAGCAAAGACTAAGGTTTCTCAAGTATATCATCGCGAGATTACCTACCATTGTCCGCATCGACTGAACTCGAAGGTGTGTGAGAAACACTAAATGGTTCAGTTGGAATGCAGGGCGTTGGTGTATGCTGGAGGGTAATAATTCCCTAGTCCGTTTTAAATGAAGACCTGACATTTAGGATGGGACAATATTTTTTTGACCAGGCATTGTTTGTGTTTTGTTTTCATGTTTTGTTATTTGGTGCATGATGATTTGAATATAAAAGAATCGTTATTTATTTATGAACGGAAACAAACAACAATCTAAACAATTTGTAGTTTTAACCACGAGTAAGGCGTTCAAACAAAATATACAAAAATTTGGAATTTATGCAATGTGTAAATTTTGTGGAGGATCAATCAAAAACAGCGAAAAATCAACGAAAGTCAGATGATTGGAGAAAACAACTCGGTAAGTTCCGCTATTCTTAATCGAAATATCAATTATTCGATGACAAAATCTCTTCAAGCAATGCAGGTTGGTGGTATATTTAAAAATGACAACTTAATGCTACAGGAGGAGCTGGTGCTACAGGAGGCGCTGCCCCGATAAAGAAGCTCGGAAATTTAGTAGTGATTACAACTACTTCTTTAGCACATAACCAGATGTATAACACATTCCTATGAAAATTTATTGGCAATTTCAAGAACAGAATCGTTCTTCATTCGGCTAGATCTTCTGTAAATTCGTACAGGCTGTCCTTTGTAAATCCGGATCTTGTAAAAGTGTGCATTGACTTTGTTAACGTAAATCTTAAAGAAAAAGGGACTCTTTTGTACAAGTTGATTCAGGCTTCGGTAAAAATAATGAATTTAATGCCTGACCTATACGAGGAAGATTTGTTGGCTCTTGAAAAAAAATATACTTTATCACAGACGTTCGATTCATAACGAATGAAAGGTTCAACCCCATACCTATTGTATTTGCAAACACATCAGAAGATAATGTAATGTTACCGGCAAACTTAGCTTGCAACACCTCTATGGGTTGCAAGCTAAAAATTGTACATATCTCATCCAACAATATAACATACCCCCATTGTCTCCGGTGCAACAACTGAGGTATCTGAGGGTTCAGCTGCAAACTACAACAGACATGTAGCATCTGTGGTTCAAAAGGCAATGTCAACGGCTTCAACTCGTGTCAGAAATCTCCGATTTGCTGTAAATGTGAGTTTAACCACACCGCATTGTCCCGGAAATGTAACAAATTTAGAGAATATCAACGGCGGCACGCAATAATTGCCGGGGTAAAATATCATCAATCAAGGATGCGGCTACTTCTGTCTTCACAAGTGACGATGTGATTCGGCTTATCGAAGCAGAGTTCCTTGAAAATATTACACAAATAGAGGGGCTGATTACTAAGCTGCTGGATGCCTTGATGACTCATCCTCACCCTAAAAAAATTTTTCAAGAAAAATGACTACCATCGTATACTCTTTCGATTGTTGATTTGATATCTGGCGATGCGTATTATTCTCTTCTATTAATAAGGAATAAAGCATCCGAGTAGACATCTCGAAAAATCCACGAATATCTCACCAGGTTTTCATGGGTTTGTCAAAAGTCGCTCGGTGCATTCAGCAATTAGTGAAGTGTATCGATTTTGCCAAGATAACAGTCATCAGCTTGTTGGGGCGCTTTTTCTTGACTGTTACGCTGCAGTTGACTGTTTCTCCATTAATTATATCTCTTCTCTCAGGTCCTAGGGGACAAGCGAGAATTGCTAACAGGGTAGAGATTTTTGCTGTATACCAAGCGGTTCTTCTATGAAGATAACCCAGATGCACGTCAGTTCTACCCTATTACACTTGTGCCTCATGGCTCCTCGCTTTATCCTATCTTATAGCCTGCTGTCTCCATTGTAATTGTCAAACCTTTTAAACGCGAACAGCATCTAATGGTATACGTTGATGAGACCACGGTTTTTTTTCTGGACGCAGATGCAAACATCTAGTCTCAGACATAAACCGCTTCTTTTTAAGATTAAACGACCAGCTATAATCATCCAATCTTCTTCTCTACTCCTTTAAATCGCAGGTGGTGGACTTTAGCGACCTTGTAATAAAGAAAAAATAAAGAGACTAGCAATATCATATGCCTCCTCCATTTTGAACAATCAACCCTTTCCAGTCTTCACATATCGATTAAAATTACTGGGGTTTACCATTACGGTTAAATCGTAGTGCGAATCAGATTCAAATAGGTTCAAAAGTGTTTTGATGAGAGATAGATTGGGCCTAAAACGGGTCAAGCATCTATCATTAAGATGGGGTGGTGTGGTGCGCCTTTGGTGTACCTGGGCTATATCGGGATTAGTCTTCTTTTCAAGAGGAAGCCCCATCCAGAACAAAGATCAAGGTTCATTAAGCTCTTGACGTCGAGACTACCTACTATAGTACGCCTCGATTGTATCCTCAGGTGTGTGAGAGACCCTGAATGATTAAGTTGGAAGGCGGCGTGCTGGTGCATGGTGGTGGGTTCCGATTCCACTGATCAGATAGTTACATGGCTTCTATTCACGTTTGTGAACAGAAGCCATGTAACTATCAACATTAGTAATAGTTCTTTAGTGGGTAAATGTTAAGTCATAATCTAAAAACGATAAAAATGTTGAAAACAAAAAGGCAGCTACCGTTAGGTGGGTTTAAATAAGACAAGAAAAATTTACATATCCAAGCACAGACAAAACTTTGGACGTTTTATACAAAATAAATATATTACCTTCATTTAATTCAAAATATAGAATTATTTATTTTTTTCACGCCTGTTAAAGTATTAGAATGATAACAAGAGATGCAAGATAATTCATTTGTAAAATCATTTTGTGAATTTATTTCAGCAGCCAAATTTACTTAATTTCAAAATTCAAAAACAATTAAACCATCTCTTTTAAAAATTACCCTTTTTGTTGAACTGATTGAGTTGTGTGGATCCTGCTACTAAAGTTAGTGGTATATGGTTTTGTGCTAACATGTCTACTTATCGATAGCCGATATAGGGGTCTCCTTTAATTTACACAAATCAAAAGAACAATTTTTGCTTGAGAAATTTTATACTCATCAAATTGAAAGGTATCTAGTGACAATGATTCAATATGCGTGTTACGTCTGATCGCGGGCCACAATATAGCTGTCCAATTGTAGAAATCTGAGACAATACTAATTTCAAAATTATACAATGAAATTGATTAGAAAAGCAGTAAAGCTCAAAAATAAATACAACAAACCTATGACTGCTGTCACCCAGGGTGAGAGGCACCATTTCCGACCATTGACTTATACGAGCAAAATGTTTAGATAGGTATTTAGATGAAGCATTATAACAACGGTATTGGCTATCGCCGACCCCAAAGATCTATCAATAAAGATGATAAAAAAAATAAAAACACATGTATGACATACGGCATATTGAACATTTGAATTAAGAGCCGCAGTGGTGGACACTGATAGTGAATTGAAAAAGTGACGCGCGGAATCTGGAGGTTGGCCAATTCCATAAGTTGACACGATAAAAATGCTAACACCATTGCATAAATTAGAAACTGACTAAATATATAAAAAATTAAACGAACCAAGTTTTGGCGAAAATGTAGTGTCGACAGTAAGAAATATATAAACAATAATTCAAAAAACAGGTATCAACAGCCAACTAATGACAACCAAAGACTGAACCAAATTATTACTAAAATGTGTAATATAAGTGGTTATAATACATTATTAAAATATTAAACAATTTCATTTTTATCACTAGTAATATAATCGAACAAATAATATGTACCTGTACACTGGAAAGATCGATTATTTTATACTTGATGGTATCACATTGATATTCTATCAATTGCTTTAATTTAGCAGCCAAGCGACTAGACGTTCCTGTTTGACTAGCAAAGTAAATACATCCAAAATGAGATCTCTCGCTATTTACATGGCTTCCGTGAACACTTTTATCCAATTCATGGTCACTGTGTGATTCAGTAAAAAATTCCACTGATGATGATTTATCAGGAGGCTTTGTCGAAAAATTCATCAAGCCACTTATCGTCTGCCAAATAAGAGATGCCATATCTACAAAATGTCAATATAAATTATTAAGCTTTCAAAAAAATCAAGCAGTCATATAAAATAGCGTATTAAGAATTAAAAAAGGGGTATTTAAAAATATTATATTAGGGGCTTTTTCGTTGAAACGCTTTTGGTACAAGTCATTCAGTTGAATTGTTTTCAGTCGTTTCGATGCTATACTTAGTGAAAACCTAAATGTGTTATGGGTTTTCGACCGCGTGTGCAACCACATTGTCTGCAGAATATTTACTAATAACCTTATCCGTTCTCTGACTATTTAATCGTAATTTTAACGAATTGTTTGCCAAAAAGATACATTTCAAGATATTCAAAAACAAGTTGTTGACTTTTTTAAAATTTTAACAAGATGTAATGAACAAATTAAATACAAAAACTACTGAATTACAGCTGCTTGCTGGCCTTCATTTCCTCCTCGACCTGTTTGCGGTTTCTGTAGTGTGGAAGAAGTTTATCGGCGAAACAACCTTTGCAGTATATTTCTCCATCCTGATCTTTATATGTACCCAAAGTCAACGTTGTATTGCAAGTTTTACATCTAAAGCACTTTTCGTGCCATTGCGAACTGCACGCACCAATTCTTTCCGCAGCATACACTGTGATTTCACATCGTGAGCACTTTTCAAGTGCTCCACCAAATTTCGGTTCCACTGTTTCTCGTTCATGCTCAGGAAAATACTCAACATTGTCGATATCGATCTTCGCAGTTGTCGTACGCGGCTGTTCAATGATCATGATCGTTTGGATAGGTTGCTGGGGCATTATTTGTATGTTAGAAATCGGGCTGGCCTGGATTATTGGCAGTGTATCGGGAATTTGGTGCACTATCTCAGTCATGCATGACACGGGAATTATTTCGTCGTACTCATTCATTGGGGTATGGTTCTTGTTGTTATCTTTGCAAACCGGTAGTCCCATCACATCACGAGTTCGGCTCGAAGCACAAGAGTCTGGCTCGAAGAGGCGTTTCCCGGTTCACATGTTTCCTGGTGTCCACCATCAAATGTCGATATTGGGATCTGGTCAAGTGACGCTAGCATTGCTTTGGCGTTGCCTCTCATTATTGCAATAGAGATGCGCTGGTATAAATGCGAGATCGTCACGGCGTATCTGACTCCGCTTGTCCGGCTCATGTTATTTGCAACCCGTTTAATGACCCTGTTTCCCTCTTCATTCCATCCCCCAAACGACTCCACTACAGCGGCTGAGAATATATACCCCGCTGTGTGCGTTAGCAGCTGAGCGACGGTATGCCGTCTGTTGGGGGTGAGTGACTGCAAAGTCGATTGCATGGGGAGGATCCCCATAAAAAAGGATATCCGCCGGCCGTTCACGTAGGTCCGGGATAATACCTCGCACTTCCAGAGCTACATCCATCCGGGTTGATTGTGCGGCTGCGAATACCACGTCACGAATAGCATTATGCCGCAGTCCTTGGTAACCCCCGTATTGGCATGTTAGCGAGTGTATGCCTTCCTTATCAGCTATGCGCATGCAGCGGCCGCACCTATAATCCTTTTCGTGTAAAGGAATCCCAAGCCACATGCGGACTAGAATACAGAACTGTGGGGGTGTTAATTCCGTTCCAGATGCCGCATTTGGTACAGCACTAAGCCAAGCCCCAGCTTTTGGACACGACACTGCATGTAGTCGGGCACGATCCATTTCGCTAGATGATTGTATAAGCTGTGTCGAGGCGAGATTTTCAATCAGGCGTGAGGTTGATGATTGACCGCCGTCCGTAGACGGTATGAAGTGAGATCCCACTGTGGTTCTAAGGGTGGCTAATGCCTCTGAATAGCCAGGAAAAAGTGTAGGATCCAGACTGTATTTTTCTCCGACCTGCATCACGCTATGTATAAATGCGCTCTGGACATGCGCCGCATTGCATCTTAGGCCAAATACACCCAGACGGATTGGGAGTGTCATCTGTGATTTCGCTGCTTCGTGTAGTTGACACGCGCATATTTTCTGAAAGGCGCTGGCGATTTGTCTGTCGAATGACTGACAAAACGTTTTTGTAATCCTTGGATCAACTGAACGGAGAAGGTGGTTTATCCTGGACGAGGAAGCGCAGTGTTTGAGTAGGAGGTATCCGACTTGGGGGTCTGGCAGCTTGGCTACTGCATCGATTGTCTGGATTAGCGGTGGCAGAATCTCGTTTGTCAGGTGGGTTTCTATGAAGGACTCGTCACCGATGGGTATGCCTAACAAGTGCATGTTTCCATAGGTTTTCTCCGAAACCACCTCGGATAGTAGGGCCAAGCAAGAGCTTATGGCTTCAGGCGTGCCGATGACCTCTGTCTTTCGCCAGTTTAGCTGCAATTTAATCTCCTTGAAACTCGTGTCTAGCCAGCCGAGTGCGGATGCAATTGCCGACGGCGTCCCGCCAACTATGCCATCGTCCAGGTACCACATGTTGAGGTTTATTCCAGGGATATGAAGAAACGTGTTCAATCGTTTTTTTAATGGCCAAAGCGAAGAGGAAATGGCCCAACGGGTCACCCTGCTGGACTCCTTCACATGAATTGAGAGGGTCCTGCGGGCCGAAACGAAGGGGTGCCTTGCACTTGTATGAAAAGTCAAACCATGGCAAGAGCTCCGGGACGTTCTCTCGGACCGCCGCTCGTAAGTGCGCTCTGGACAATGAGTTGAAGGCGTTTGAAAGATCGATCTTTGCCCAGGCCCAGTTGTTGTCGTTGGCGTGAAGTTCGTGGATTCGTCGGATGTTGTGAACGATCCTTTCCACTGCGTTTGGGGTTGCTACCCCTAGTTGTGTTGGTTGTAGGAGACCAGCGAAACGTTTGCGGAGTTGGAGACATATGCATTTCGAGCAGAGACGGCGTAGAGTTTCGCCAACGGCAATTGGTCTTATACCCCCGTTCTTTTTGGGAAGTGCGATCAAGTTAGCGCCGGCAATGTAAGGCGCCACTTCAGAGGGTGCTAGTCCCGCCAGGTGGTTGACAAGGTGCGTCAGATTCTCCGACGCACCTATCGTTTGCCGTTTTTGTTCAAATAAATGTAATTTTTTGTTCAACAGTTGTTGTTGCCTCCGAATTATTATTCCATGGGGGTGTCATTTAACTAATAAAATTAGTGGTATCTTTCATTGACAAGTATTATTTTCTTCTTAATTAACCGCATGGAAAGCATTAATTATCGGTATTTCTTATCTGTTTATCTCTGTCTCTCTTGATATACACATTGTTTTTAACAGTATGCGAATTATTAAAAATAAAAAGAACTTTTTTACAACTTTGGGACTTTTCGTTTTTTTTTAACAAGTCTTGATTATGACAAATTACTTACATTTTGGAGACAAAAACATACATTAATAACATACAAAGATTATCGAAACACCTCAAGAATTATCGAAGCACTAGATCGTTATCGAAGCACTGCAATATTAATAGTTCCGCGAAAGTTCTTAGTCTAATTACAGTCAATTATGGAAAAATCCGACGATGTAGAAAGATCGTTTATATCTCAACAAGTTGGCTGTGACGCACCTGACTGTAATATTTGGACAATGATTGCCTGTTCAAATGATATAGTAAATTCTTTGTCGACAAAGTTATTCTTCTGTGGATTCTGATGTGATCGAATGATAGACAAGCTACATATTAATTTACAGTCAGTCACAAAATCGTTTAGAAATTGAGCAGAAAACTTGTGAATTAGGAATAGGAAGTGTTAATTTCGTTAATAAATACGTACAATCCATCCCCGAAACGGATACTAGAAATATCAGACTATTTGGTCATGATCAAAATGCAGTGACTCCGCTTTAAAAAACGCTTTATTTTTACGTGGCAAATTCGTGCCGGCGCAGGCTTACGTGACCACAACAACAAAAAACAAAAATATAAATCATGTGTCGAGGAAGTGGGTACGGAGGCGGCACTTGAATGCAATAAAAGAAAAAAGCGCGGCGGACGTCGAGTTGGAGCTGATTCCAGGCGAGTAGGGCGACGACGAGGAAAGATCGAAGACCGTAGTTGTTAGAGTAATTAGGAACATAGAGTACGAGGGAATGACGGGAACGCAGTGATAGAGAGGTGAGATGAGTGTAGTCTAAGAAAGGGAGGATAGTGAACGATGGGAGCCGACAACGATGAGACGAAAAGTTACGAGAAGGCAGAGTTGTATGCGGATGTGGATGGTAGACAAGGAGAGTTGAGCAAGATATGTGGATGTTTGGTCAAAGCGACGAAGACGTATGAGCAGTCGAACGGCGGAGTTGATGATGCGTTGTAAGTGTAGGATGATGGATTTTGGAGAATAGGCCAAAAGGCTGAGGCAGTAATCGATTTTAGGGAAAAGAAGAGATGAAAGAAAAGACAAACAGAAACGGAAGTCGATAAGGGGGATACGGAGGATGTCACGGATAATTAAGTTAGACGAGCGGACCTTGTCGCGCACGAAGGGTTGAAGGGAAAAGTAATCATCGAAATTGAATCCTAAGAAAGTGGAATTGTGGACCACGGGAATGATTGATGATGCAAAAGATACAGGGGGAGGAGATATGTTAGGTTGACGAGGGAGGATCCACATTATTTTAAACTTGTCTGGGTTTAGAACGAGACGAAGATGAGAGAGACGTTTGTAGATAGAAGAAAGACAGTTCGAAGCAGAAATACCGATATCGTGTATACGATGAGCGGGTACATGAGCATATATGAGAATTTCATTGGTGTATTGCATGACCTTAAAGGAGTAAGGTTTGATAAACGGAGAGAGATCGCCAAGTAGAAGAGAGAAAAGCAGGGGACCTAGCACTGAACCTTGTGGGACTCCGCAGAAAATATGGATGTGAGGAGAGGATGATGGATTTAAACATACTCGCAAAGAACGGTCGGATAGATATGAGGCAAACCATGTTACGTATGAGGAAGAAAAGCCGTAATCATAACGAAGGCGAGAAATAAGGATGGAGTGGTCGACAATGTCAAAGGTGGATGAGATGTCGAGGGAGATAAGAACACTATATCAAGCTATGTAACGAGAAATGAGTAGATCGTTGTAAGCTTAAAAGCATGCGATTTCTGTGGAGTGATTAGAGCGGAAAGCGGATTGGAAAGGAGATGCTTAATGATGTAATGTTATTGGAGATCATGATATCAGATGCCATCAAAAATTTGTTGAAGATAATGATACCAATTGACAGTCAATATGCCCAGCTGTTAGTTTTTATTACTATAGACCACCAAAAGAGCGCGCGAGTACATACAAGAACATCACAATATGTGAAAAAGGGAATATAAAGAAAATAAAAACAAAGACAAAAACGACAGTCAAAGAAAAATTGAGAGCGCGTCCATATTGCCCTTCAACTTGCTTTTAAGGAGAGCCTTAAAAGTCTTACGAGTAGTGGCCATCACAATTTCTATTGGAAGGCTGTTATTATTATTAATGTTTCAACAGCACATAAAAGCATGGCTTAATTGGCTGGTTCACCGCGGAAAAAAAAGAAAATATAATAAAAGTATCACAAATACGGAAAAGCAGCTTTCCCATGGCATCCTCCATCCGTAATTTCTTTTTGAATTCGTTGATATTGCTACTGCACACTGTTGACTCTCCAAGCCTATTCCACAGAGATACAACTCGCCGATCAAATTGGACAGCTCGTGATTTTCTTATCCTTTCACGTCGCAGGGTTAAACCATGGCCTCGGAGGATATTGGATGAGCGCAAATGAAGACAATCTCGAAGTGGATGATCCAAATCATTAAGAATTTGCCAGACCATACTCATATCGATGTACCGGCGAGTCCACGTGACAGTCTCAAGTCTAAGTGCTTTTAATCGATCAGGGTACGACAAAAATTTCAGTTGCGGTGCTAGCTTGGTAGCTCTATGAAGTACACTCTCTGAACTAATATGTTCTTTTGAATTTTGGGGATACACACACGGCGCAGCATATAGAAGACGGCTCAACACATGAGCAAAGATTAGCGGACGTAGGGCAAATTGATTGAGTGCAATGAAAGTGCGTCGAAGTTGACCGATTATCCCCAACGCATTTGAACAAGCATGTTCAGTATGTGTGACGGTACTCAAATCACTGTTTATCCACACTCCCAAGTCCTTATATTTGTTCACTCGTTCTATATCACTGCTTTGAAAGCTATAATTAGCTGAAGATTGAGCATTTCCGCCACGAACATGTAAATGTTTGCTTTTTGATATATTTACAATCAACCTATTGAGCTGAGCCCAATTTTCGACTTCATCGATATCCCGTTGCAGTTTAACTATATCATTGGGTGAACGAATTGCCCGCCAGATTTTCAAATCGTCTGCATATAAAAGCATCCGAGAATCAATAAATTCCGGGAGATCGTTGATGTAGACACTAAATAACAATGGACCCAATACTGAACCTTGAGGCACCCCTATATTACATGGCCGCGAAGAAGAGTAAAAATTATCTACATGCACACAATAACTACGATTGCTTAAAAACGATTCAATCCATCTAACCAAGCAAAAATTGAATGACACTTTTCTCTAGTTTATTAAGGAGGAATCTATGGTCTCCTCTGTCAAATGCCTTAGAGAAATCTAAGAATAGGATGTAAGTAGCGATGGATACGGCTTTATTAGCTGACCAATCAAGATGGGCTGCGAGTAGATTAGTAACTGTCGAATAACCCTTACGGAAACCATGTTGCTCAGAAGCTATTACATTATTCTCACTATAAAACTTGACCATATAACCGTGTATAATTCGCTCTAACATTCTACAACATAAGCAAGTAATACTTACTGGCCTGTAATTGTCTACTGAAGATCTATCACCCTTTTTGAAGATGGGGTGAATGATCGATTGTTTCCACTCTTTTGGAAGAGTCGTATCAATAATAGATTGTCGAAATATGTTACAAAGTGGTGTATATATTGAGTCTGCTATTCGACGAAGATATATCGAAGGTAACAAATCAGCACCTTTGGAGTTTGTCTCTTTAAGACGATGCAGTTCAGCTAAAACTTTCTCATGAGTTATCAAATTAGCTATGTCTAAACTAGGATATGAAACACTAGCACCTCTTATCGTCTCACTGTTCTGGATAGGTTCAGAATACTCGTTTGTAGTCTCTTTGTCCAAGTAAAAATGCCTTGAGAACATCTCAGCAAGGTCGTCTTCAATAACGCTATCAAAATATTGGCCAATTGTTTTATTAGCGTTCCTACTACTATTCACATATAAAGAGAGCTTTTAGATCATGTCTACAACTATGAGCTAGACCATTTTCAAATAAATAGCGCTTATGTCGCTTTAAAGAATTGAAGAAATTTCTCGCCTGCTTATAAACACCATATTCACAAAACCCACCCTTAAAGCATTTGAAACTGAAGTCACGAGCCTTCATCGCAGTAGCCAGCTCAGTATCAAACCAACGAGCGCTTTTCCGACTAGTCTTAGACTTCAAAGGTGAGAATTTTACCATTAGAGAATAAAGCGTCACGCGAAAATGATTCCAGGCCTCGTCAACTCCGACAACAGCCGGATCAGGCCAACTTACTCTATGCAGCTTTGATGTAATAACATCATAGTACGCCCGAAAGACATTAATCTGACGTTTGTACCGAGCATGATGAAACACCCTCATTTGTAT
Source organism: Pomphorhynchus laevis (assembly GCA_012934845.2). NCBI lineage: Eukaryota > Metazoa > Acanthocephala > Palaeacanthocephala > Echinorhynchida > Pomphorhynchidae > Pomphorhynchus > Pomphorhynchus laevis. The sequence goes on along the minus strand of WNNJ02000357.1, from coordinate 37,904 downwards.
ATTTAGCAAAACTTTAACTACACAGTGATCAGACAAACCAACAGGATAATCATATTGGATACTACTGATTAATTGACTGTTTGTCGATAGGCAAAGATCACGAAGGGAAGAACTACAACTTGAAAAGCGAGTATGTACATCGGCAAATTGAGCAAGACCACAATAAGTAAAACACTGCATAAGGTCACAAGATTCACTATCAACAAGTAGGAAGAACCGTATTCGAAGTCCATTCAACATCTGGCATATTCAGATCCCCAATTATCACAGTATCACAATCTCCTCGCGTATACAACTCTATATCTTCAATGAGTTTCTTAGATATTGCCTTAGGAGCACGATACACAAGACCCAGTATGATGGGTGAGCTGTTATCAAACTTCACCTGACACCACAAACTCTCAACTCTATCAATAGACGACTTACTCAAAACACGCACCTTAACTTCGTCTCTCATAAAGAGAGCTACGCCACCACCCCTACCCCCTATCCGATCACTACGGAACAAAGAATAGCCTGGGATGGATACCTCAGCATCGGATACATCACAATTTAAGCCAAGATTATGTAATACCAGCTATAATTGGATTAACAGACTCGATCCTAAACTTTAGCTCATCGACTTTCTGTAACAAGCTCCGAACATTACAATAAAATATACTATGACTTTTATTCACACCAGTGCGAGTAGTAATATCATCTCTAGCAATCTGACACACTCCAGATCCCAAATCAGCTAGGCACTTATATGCTATAAGACCTTGCCAAAACCCTCCACATTCACGAGAGGCGATACATCTAGTGGGGACCAACTGTTTCGAATGCGTCGCCTCACTACTTGAAAATTTTGCACACATAGATTGCTCTCACCAAGTGCAACACGAGATGCAAGTTCTTTCTTAGCTTGAGACAATTTCTCCCTTTGAAGAGCGTCAAGATCTTTCAAGACACTAACATGGGATCATTTTAAACGATATGAATTACGAATAATTAACTCCGCATGCGACTGCGCCCTAAATACGGCCTTGAGTAAACGCGGTCTATTACTAAGTTTATCACGCTTACCCAGTTGAAATAATGCAACGAGTTTAACACGTTTGACAATATCCACATTGCAAGAACCAAGTACCTGCGTCAATATAAATCTCACACTCTGGACGTCCTCGTTAAGACGTACTTGTGCGTTCTCAAATAAAGATTCTCTTACATTGGCCAGAATAACAGATCTACATCGATCAGCGGTGTGTTTCCTATTATTACCAATTTGCAATTCGAGACTGTCACGTGAAACTGCGGATAGTGTATGTTGACTTTTCAATGACGCTTGTTCCTTCTTTTTGAGTCCCATTATCAGACATATGACCATGATTTAAAACCTGACAATATGTATTTTCATCATTGGTAACACCAGCTAAATGCACTGGAACATCCATGGCTACAGTCTCACCCTCTACAGTTAAATCTATATTCATTGGATTATTTGCAAGACTTGAGGAGGGATATATAGAGTTAAGACTTGAGGAGGGATATATAGAGTTAGAATAGCTTCCATCACTATGACTGGAATTTTCAACATTCTTAGTAGATTTGGAAATAAGAACTTCCTTACTTTGACCGGCACTTATGCTTTTTGGAATTGGTGGAGCTGATATGGGTCCAAGAGAATTACAACTCGACTGACCGACAACCAAGGGGGTAGATTCCGTCTTCAAATCATTTATCAAAGATGCGCAGCAGTACCCGCAGTAGAAAGATGCATTAGACAGAGCTGTTTTCTTTTCTTCGGGAACTGAAACACTTGTCCACACATGACAATCTTCACTTGAACACCGAACCTGATAATCCACAAACTTGGCAGCATCACCTCGCTTTGTAGTCTTCCTCTGTTTGACCATTATATGAATGTATATTCAGACTTTATCAGAGTAAAGTATCTTGTGTAGATTTCAATAAAGATTGTGTAGGTTCTTCTGGTATAGGTTTTTAGGTTTAGGTTCTTCTAATTTAGGTTCTTCTTTAGGTTTTTTAGGTTTTTTTTTAGTTTCTTCGGGAATTGAGTATTTTATCTTGTAGTTAGAATAGCTTAACAATTTTTTAAGTGCAGCCGTCAAAGCAGCCGTCGGAGCCTTCTCAAGTCGTTAGTTGTATGTATTTCAGATTGTATATTAGTGTATGTTTAAGCTTGTATTTACTTTAGATTTCAAACTTTTTTAAGTTCCACATATGAACAACGCGGCTGCTAAACACTGCGGAGAAATGAAAAGACGTGTATTTCCGCGACAAGCAACGTTTATGTCTTCTCAGATTAAGTCGAGTTCACACAGATAGAACATATGTGCACGGATAACCACTGGACATAAATACGTTGTAAACCAGTGTCAAGTCGCTCTCAACACTGGCCGTACTCGATTGTCTGTATTCCTAATTTACGCATACGCTCTGCATAGGGGACATTGAATAGCCCCGCACACGTTCGGAATCCCATCTCAAAGGCTTTTCGAGAACTTTACGATCACATTTTGAAGTAGGATATGCTGCAAAAGATGCATATTTCAGAATAGGCAGGATGCAAGAGTCACGTTGTGAGAGATGGTCTTCAGGTCGGATGTTATCACCACACCAAAGTCAGTGAACTTTTCGACTTTCTGGATCATCACTCCTCCAATATAATATTGTGTATCCGGGAAACGTCGGCCAATATGCATATGAGCACATTTGGCTACGTTTAATCTGATCCCATGAATATGTGCTCACGAGTGTATCATGTAGAGATCAGACTGAACATAGTCAACATCCAATTACGATGTAATTTGGTTCCATATTTTTAAGTCGTCAGCATACATCAGAGATGGCAAATGGATTACATTAGGAAACTCACTTACATACAACGTGAACAAGAGGGGTGAGAGAACAGAGTAATGCCGAAAAGTTCGGATAAGATAATCGTGAGGTACGGTGTCTAACGCTTTCGAGAGGTCGACAAAAATAATGTGGATATCTACACCCTCAGATTTCAAAGAAAGCCATCTTTCATGAGCCAACAGAAGATTGGTTGTGGTAGAGTGACCTGCTCGAAAGTATTAGTTAATACTCCACTTACTGTTAGATATCATTCGCGAACCTTCTCTCCACGTGCCATCAATAACAATTAGTCTGTTAGAAATCAGTATCAATCAACGAATACGGCTTCGGATATATTTCAAAATGATATTATATGTTCTGTCCTGAAATTTGACAATGTTGAGACGAATAGAAACTCTAAACATATTCAGATAAACAATTGTGTCCGAGAGAACGAGCATATTCCATACACAGTGCACAATCACATATTGCCACGTTCGAATAATTTGAGCAATACTTATAGTGGTTCTGTTTTCGGGGCTAATAAGATTTCAACAGTGAGTGTGGAAAAACAACGAATAAATTATGATCGATCAAGATGTGTGATATTCGCTAATATATCTAAATCAAGTTATTTCACTCCTCAAGATCAATTAGACGATTATGTTTCCGCTGTGCGTTCAATTATATAAACTATGTTAAAGAGGAAGAGGAAGAAATTGCTAAAAGACTTAAAGTCAAGAAGGTTTTCCGTCTATGTAATCGTGAAGGTAAAAACGTGAGATTATTAAAGATGGATATCACATCATCTGAAGAAGTTCGATTTTACTTTCACGTGGCATAATGTTAAAGGGTCGCAGCGCAAGCATATTTAATAGGAATTTGTTATATATTATATTTATTTTTTAATTTGGGTGAATGACTACTGCTTGCATTCAATATGTAACTTTTTGCATCGTTGCTACGATGAATAGTTGTTTGCACTATTTGATTTTCATTCCTGAATATGTTGGTGTCCAGAAATACTAAATTTGAAAAATCACTCAAAATAACCAAAATAAGGTTCAATGATGATCCTTCTAGTCTAGCGACGAATTCCTTGAGATAATAGATGTTTAATAGCCAAACCACCAACAATATAGCATAAATGTATCGTATCCATACTATCGGTTTGACTTTCTCATATTTAATAAATTCCTCTCAAATTTCAGCATTAATCTTTGCGTAAGCTTGTGCTACGAAGCACCAATTACAGTGGCAATGATTTGGATGGAATGCCTTTGATTAAACTAAATAACATTGCATTTTAGCAAATGTACTAACAGCTGACGACATATTCTGTTCAAATCAGCAAGCAACAAGATTTTAGAAGACACTTTACTTCAGACGCATTCCACATTTTCAATTTATATGTGCATCGAGGTGACATTCAAAACTTGCGATGATATATGACAAATCAGCTACATTTTTAATCGTCAAATTCTCGCAACAAATCGTTTATTCTGGAAATGTAAGATTTGAGTTTTTAATTTTGGTAATTGTGAATGTGAATGTTTGGACGCTCTATCTGTAAGTTTTTCACAATTGATCATCAATGTATACCTGTTACAGGATGTACCCTTTGATATATATTTGGCAACATAAACAACCGACTTGCAGTGTCATTAGTTACTTTGAGTTCCTTTCTCAATTCGTAATCCAACAGAAGGTTGTGTAAATCCCTTTTAAAATTCGAAGTTATACTATCTACCTGTAGTTTGGGGACACTCACAATAGATCAGTTGACGATTTGCTTCTTCCCATATTTAACGTTATATCCGGTTAACTATTCTACTCATTTATTAGCTGTTCTTATTATCATGTCGTAATCCGTGTAGATGTTTTTATCGCCTTTCGGTGGACTAGTGATATTTTATAGAAATTTTAATGTAAATTAAAATGTCAAGTAAATAGTCCAAATTTTCCTCCGGCAAAATAGGATGTTTCTTTTGGTACTTCACATTTTACCGTACGGTATGTTCATAAATAAATAATAAGACAACGCCTTTATAGATTTCAACATATTTTGACGATTTGAATTATTGTATTCAATATGCAAAATTTAGTTTATTCCTCAAGTCTGTATTTTATTCATAGGTATATCGTGTTGATATACCTATGAATTTTATTCATAGGTATAACGTGTCACTTTCAAACTGTGAACAGGGTGATTTAAAAGACTTGGAAATTTTTGCAAATTGCTGATATATTTTATTGTATTATTGTCAGTCATCTGTTCGCGGGAGATTTTTCACTTGATGATCATATCCACCTGAACTCTATTTGATATATCTAAAAGATATTATATATATTTCACCAGCAACGAAATCCATGCAGTTTATTAAGTTTGACTATTTTGAGAAAACTTTATTGTCTTCTTTATCCGTCAGCCTTTATATATTATCTCCTCATTTAAATAAACCTAACCGTATACTGGTTGGGAAAGTAACAATGCAGTTGATAAGTCTTCAATTTTAACAATTTAACAATTTATCCGCTTGACTTTTTCATTTTTGTTTGTGGACTTGTAAGCGTACAGCTTGTACGCATTTGCCACATTAAATAAATTTGTATTATTAATAACTGTCTGTTATACAACTTAACCTATCATACTCGTTAATTAATCTTTGATTTATTGAACAAATGATATTTTTAGAAAAACTTCTTATAGAACTTCTTAAAGATCTTTTAGCTTATTATCTCTTAAAAGTTGTTTTAATATTTCTAATTGTTCATTTATATACATATCTTTTTTAATATTTTTAACTCTATTTTTCATATTCCTTTTATCACCATGACTTATTGGTTTGCGTTTAACCGTATTATTATAATATAGTTGTTTATTATGTATTATACTACTTCTACCAATTCATTGTACCACATCATTCAATCCTAATCGGTACATGGAATTTAGCGTCTTAAATCCAAAAATCGTCTCTTTCTAATTATTATTATTAAATACAACAGCAGCAAAAGAGCGTAGAGCTCGTACAGGCTGGGTACAGGGTTAAAAAAATATCAATGAAAATCCGATTGTTTTAAGTTAGTACATTCTTCAGATTTCTCTTGAAGGACAAAATACTGGAGGCCGAAACCACTTGACTTGGTAGCTTATTCCAGCTTTTCCACGTTCGGTTGACAATTGTGTTAAATCTTCTTCGTGGACGAATGTGAGTCTTTAACGTGAGGTGATGTCCCCTCAATCTGTTTGAATTTCGAAGTTCGAACAGTTTGCGACAAACATGTTCCCTCTGCCCTTTTTGAACATTAAGCGCTGTCCACATAAACATTAAATCAGATGACTTTAAAGATTTCTTCACTGTGGTCACACCAAGTGCGTGAAGTCGAAAAATGAATGAGAGCTTGCGTTGGCTGGGTACAAGATGTGTGGCCTTGCGTAATATGGATTCGTACAGGTTCATCTCTGTCGTAGTTTGAGGGTGACAGGCAGGTGAAGCGTATCTCATTAAAGATAAGACATAAGCATTGTAAATTAACTTAAAACTGGATGCGTCAAGCTGGCCAATGGTCCTTCTAATAAGTCCTAAAATTCGACGGCATTTAGCAACTGTGTGACTGGTATGTGGGATGGTCGATAAGCTTCTATTTACGATCACTCCAAGGTCTTGAAATTGGAGAACTGTTTCAATTTCTCTTCCGTCAATGGTATATGATGAATTGATGTGTATATGTCCGATGCGCATATGTTTTGACTTATCGGGGTTTAATACCAGTCCCCGTTGATTACACCATACCTTAATATTATCAATGTCTCTCTGGAGTATCATTGGATCTCGGCTATCGATTATTGGTCGCCAAATTTTCAAGTCGTCGGCATATAAACCACATGGACTCGAAATAGCTGTAGTAAGCTCGTTGATGTAAATAATGAAGAGCAATGGACTGAGTACCGATCCCTGATGAACATCGCGTCCAGGATTTCTTGTTTTTGACATTTGTTTATTAGCCAATACAGTAATCTTCCGATTTCTAAGGAAGGAGTTAATCCAATTAAGGAGGGTTCCTCTGATGCCGTACTGTTCCAGCGTAATAAGGAGGACATCATAGTATATCCGATCAAATGCTTTGCTGAGGTCGAAAAACAAAACATCAACACTAACTCCAGCCTCGGCATATCTGGTCCAATCACTCCTCGCAAGTATGAGGTTTGTGACAGTAGATCTTCCTGGGCGGAAACCATGCTGGTTGTCGCAGAGTACTTGGTTATCTTCTAGGTGCCCGATGATTCGTTTAAAAAGCAGTTTCTCTAGCACTTTACAAGCAACGCAGGTAAGGCTTATGGGCCGATAGTTGCTTGCTAGATTACGGTCGCCTTTTTTGTAGAGAGGTCGGATTATAGAACATTTCCAATCTGATGGTATACAGCCTGTTGACAAGGAGAAATCGAATATGGTGTGTAAAGGTTCATATATTACTGGTGCAAGTTCCCGAAGAAGAATTGGAGGAATATTGTCTGGTCCTGCCGCAATTGATCGTGGTAGCTTTAGAAGTTCGTTAAGAACCTCAAATTTATCAAATGGAGTAAATTCGTAACACGGATATTGAGCAGTGGAGAATCTGGGGCAATACTGACAGGTAGGACTCTCTAGCGTGAATTGATCTAGGAAAATATTGGCAATTGCTTTGTCATCAGATGTGAGCTCACCGGTTTCCATAAATATAGAGTTAATCTCAGACGTAGTTGATTTTAATGAGCTGATATGTTTAAACAATTTACTGGGATATCTTTTTGATGATCGACAAAGATTGTAAACGAAGCACCTGCGTTTCTGACGTTTGAGTGCCGTAACTTGATTTCGTAATTCCTTGTAATCGGTCCAAGAACATTTTGATTTAATATTGCCTTATTTTCTTCAATAATATGTTCTACAATAATTTACAGTATCCTATATCATGTCTTATTAATCTCATATGATTATAAAATATAGTATGACTATTATGCTGTATATTATATATGTGTTGCCTAAACCTAGTTTTTAACATCTGATATGTTTTTCCTATATATTGCAATCCACATGTACATTGTATTAGATACACTACACCTGCGATATTGCAGTTACAATTATTATTAATATTCAACGAAAAACATTTATTTTTCGTATTACTTACAATACAGTTATTATTTATAACATCACAAACTATACAATTTTTTCTGTTACATTTTAAAGATCTAAAATTGAAATCATTAGTACTTATGTATTTTTCCAATCTGGTTGAGTACATGTAACTTTTGCTAAGTCATAATTTTCAGCGTTGCTTTTTCTGTGTCGCCACCTAGTTACAACGGACTAAACTTACAACGGACCATCCAGCAGCATCTGACAAGGGGCTGCCCTGCTTAAGGCGATTTCAGGCTGGAACAAGATCTATAAAGATCTGCCACCTTCACTCCACACGCTATGCGACCTGAATATTGGCAATTACCTGGTCTCTTAAACGTAATCACGTGAAACAATTTACATTTTAAAGTGTAAACACCTTGGGATGAAAACTTCTCCCTTATTAAAAACTCCATCTCCACACCTACCCGATATTCGATCAGCTCGCATCAGTCGATAACTTGAAATACTAATAAGGGTATATGTGACATTAATATGTAACCAGGATTCAGTTATGCAGAAAAAATCGTACGAATGTGGCAGAATATGTTGCTTAAGTTCTACGACCTGAGCTAGCAAACTACGCAAATTCGAATAGCCGATTGACATATGCCGTGAAACATTACTTACACTATATGTTTGTTGTTTCGCCTCAAAAATACCTTCGAATGAAATTGACATCCTAACGGAGGATAAATTTTCCGACTGCTACTGTTTGAAGAAGGCACTATCCGGAGATCCACAATCTGACCACATTTTAAAAATTCGTTGTTAGTTTTGCTCATAGATGCTTCATCGGAACCCATCGAACTGTCGCCCGTCATTTCACAACGGCAAAATTTCGAACACAAAGGTTAATTTCACCACTAGCTATACGACTTTTCAATTCGTCATTTGCTTTCCTAAGCTTCATACGGTCCTCTAATGCGAGATCGCAAAGAATACATGTATTGGTTCCCTTTAATCAATATCCACGTTTTAATAAGATATTGGCATGATCAATAGATCTCATTACGACCTTCAATAGTCGAGGTTTATCACTTAATTTCTTTTCCAATCTAAACACCTTGCGTACGTTTAAACAACTTGCAATATCCTCATCACCTTTCTGCAAAAGCTGTGAAAAAATATCGCGTAATCTATCAGCATCGTGATTGAATCGTTCTTGGGAAATTTATACGGTTGATTCTGGGATTCCGCTGAGAATAATATTATAGCTTCTCTTAAGGTTGTGTTGTATATCACTTTTATTTTAGTAGGGAGATGCACTACCCGGTAGCGCATTAAATAATTATTCCAAATAATTATTTAAAGAATATGAGTAACTAAAACAAAATTAACAACAAAGGAAAAATAAAACAAATCTAAGAGAACATTCGATTCCATATTTTAATGCAATCTTCACATGGTAATTTATGTGCAATATCGACCTTGTTATAATGTGATTTGCGTTCAAATATATTCTACTTTGTACATTTATATATTCTATTTTGTACAACAGAAAATTGATTTAATTTAAGTTCACTAAACTAACAATATTTGGTTTTCCAACTCTTGAGATGATGTTATATTAAAACCTAATAACGATAAAAACTTTTGTTATATCAAAATAACTTTTTGCATAAAATTAGGTCCACGGTGATATACAAATAAGTTACCGTTAATTAAAACTTTATTTTGATATGAATGAACGTGGTACTAAACTTATGTTGATCTTGTAGACATTATTATTCTTACAAGCCTTAGCTATAAGGATGTTTCGCCTGATCACAGTTTGGAAAAAGAAAATAAAAATTAAGAACCAAAGAAAAGGATATCAACAAGCAACAAAAAAAGAACAAATCACTGCAAATATGCCAAAAATCGTTTCTTGTCTTCTCGATCATCCATGTCTTTAGCAATTTTCGAACAAATGTAAACTCCGAGAGGCAGCAATTTCCTGAGGCAGGTAATTCCAAATATTAAGTACCCTGTACGACAGTGCTCCGCATTTTGGATACCTACAATGTCTTGTTTTATAGGCAGTTTTGCTGTGACCTCTCAAAATCGATGAACGTATAATGATCAAATCACTCTGATAACCGTATAGTCGGTGTACGATCACATGCATTCCTATCAAATCAATAAACAAAAATCTTAATGGCATCGGCTGAATTCTTAGCAAATCTAATAGAGATGCATAATCCAATCTAGCATTTGAGCATAAGCGAGAACTTCGCCTTGGGACTCACTCTATATTTTATACCTAAACCTGTTTTATATACAAAGAGCATTTTTGTAGACAAGGAGCGCAGTTTTAAAAATTGTAAACTATTGCAACCTACAGTTAATGGGAGCCAAGAAGAAAAATCTACCAAAAGCCAAGCGAGCAATCTCTGTTGATACCGATAAAACCGGCAAGCTCGAGAACATACAAGTGGAATGCTCCGCTAGCGGCTGTCAAATCTGGACATCAGTAACACATAATTGTGCTTTGGGTCAGGAAACTTGTGGCTGGCCACTGTTCTACTACGGATTCTGTGCGGCGAAACAAATCAACTTGTTAATAAAACGCTTAGAGCAATTGGAAATGGCATCGCAGCATGATCGAATTTCTCAAATTTCTGATAAATCTACTGAGACAGTGAAGGAGCCGCAAATTGTATCGCAGCAAGATGGATTTTGTCAAGTTTATGATAAATCTACCGAGACAGTGACGGAGCCGCAAATTGTTACAACTAATGTATTTTCACTCCCCGACACCCCACGTCCCGTCCTTCCCGTCTCGTTTCTCAATAACTTGCATCCATCAATCAAAATCACCTCCACTATCCTTCCACTCATAACATTTTCTCACATCGCTTGCCACCCTCTTTATTATCATTATCCTCTATGTCTCCCGTCGTCAAACCAAATCCCTCTAAATCATCAACTGCCAGCTCTTCTATCGTGATCTCACCTACTCACGTCAGTCGTCCTCCTTTACGGAAGCGCTTTGCTTCTCGCGATCGTTGCGTCATTGTCACTAATATCACGCCTTCTAACTCCTTATATCCACAAGCACGTCTAGACCACGATGTTTCCACCTTCAGATCCATCCATCTCGTCTATTGTCCCTGCGGATAAACCATCCTTTTTCAAGGACATTTCTCCTGTCGCATTCATCCGTCTAAACAAATCTTCTCAATCTAATCCTTCCCAGCCCCCTCTCCAAAAAATTGTTTTCAAGCATCGCTCTCACGCGTCTTCTGTCCTCTCTCAACGATTCAAACTCATGTCATCTTCAACCACTCGAATTTTCCCCGATCGCGCCCCTTCTGAAATCGCTCAAATCTCTTTAGCCCGCATCGAAAACGCCGTCGCGAGGAAAACGGCGAAACATCACTCTCCATCCGAAACATAGACGAAATTTTCAAGTTGTCCACACCCGTCCAAAAATTCGATGGCGCTCCATCTCTCCTAGGTGTCTTCTATATTAGACTCTTTCGCCACAACACACTGTTTCCGCCTCGGTCTCCTCAACACTAGATCCATTCTCAATAAATCCGATCTTATCCTCAACATATTCACCAAGCAATCCATCAGTATCTTCTGCCTCACCGAATCCTGGCACTCAGATTCCGACGACCTTTCCATTCGCCGTCTGCTCTCTACCGGTTGCTCCCTAGTCGAATCCGCCCGCCCCCTCAGCTCATGCCCTTCTAAATTCTCTAATCATGGCGGCATCGTCGCATTCGCGCTTCACCCCGCGTCTCTTCGCAAAATCAATCCCCCTTTCAGTCCTTGCTCTTTTGAATTGCTCACTTGTCGTTATTCTAACCCGATCACTCTAGATCTCGCCATTGTATACCGTCCTGGTTCATCAGCTCCTACTGCCTTATTTTTTACCGAACTCGCTGACCTCCTTTCTCATTGTTCTTTGTCCTCAATCCCTTCACTCGTTCTAGGCGACTTCAATATCCGCCTAGACCGCCCCTCTTCCACGGATTCCATCCGGTTCATCAACATTCTATCCAACTACAATTACAAACTAATCTCCACTGCCCCCACACATATACTTGGTGGGGCACTCGACATCATCGCTGTCCCCGATCATTTTGCTGCCTACACCTCACTGTCCATCTCTGATCCTGGTCTATCCGATCACTTTCTTATCACCCTTGATCTCACTCACAACCACACCCCTCCTCACACACCTACAATCCTACGTCGCCCTTGGAGAAATCTTGACCTCTCCCTTCTCCGCTCTGCCTTACTCAAATCGTCTCTATCATTACCCACAATAACATATTCATCTCCTCACGATCTCGCCTTTCTTTTCGACTCTGAACTCACATCCACTCTCGATATTCTCTTGCCCTTCAAATCTAACCCACACCAACGCTTGCACCGTGCCCCATGGTTTGACATCCAATGCCTACTCTCAAAGCGTCGACTCCGCCATGCTTTTCGAGTCTATCACCGCTCTCTCAGACGTGATTTCCGCTCGATCACTCCGTCTTTCCGTGATTCCTATCTTGCTCTTCGCCGGTCTCATCTCAACCTACTACGTACCAAATGCAACTCCTTCTGGCAGCATAAAATCATCACTTCATTCAACTCTAAGACTCTATGACATACTTTTAACTCAATCCTTGCTCGCTCCTCTTCGCCGTGCAACATCAATGCCAATGATTATTTGTCATTTCTCCAGACTAAAGTATCCACGTTGCTCTCTCACACCCCGGTCTCCATCCTATCCCACTCTGCCCAGTCTAATCTCATCCTTCCGGAACTCTTTCATCTTCTCCCTGTCTCACCTACAGAAGTATCATCTGTCCTCATGTCCTTGCCCAACAAAACCTCACCTGCCGATCCCCTGCCTACTCACATATTAAAATCTATATGCTCATCGATATCCCCATTTCTCACAACCTTGTTTAACTCGTCCATCCGCAGTCGTATCTTCCCTTCACACTGGAAATCCGCAATCGTTCGTCCCCTCCTTAAGAAACAATCGCTCGACCCCTCCCTTCCTTCTAGCTATCGCTCATTTCGCTACTCCCTACTCTTTCTAAGCTCTTAGAACGCCTCATCTTAATACAAATCAACGCTTATCTCTCCTCATCCAATCTGTACTCTCCTTTCCAATCCGCTTTCCGCTCTAATCACTCGACAGAAATCGCATGCATAAAAGTGTACAACGACTTACTCATTTCTCGAGACAAGGCTCTATATAGTGTTCTCATCTCCCTCGACCTCTCCTCCGCATTCGACATTGTCGACCACTCCGTCCTCCTTTCTCGCCTTCGTTATGATTACGGCTTTTCTTCCTCCTCCGTAGCATGGTTCGCATCATATCTATCCGACCGTTCCTTTCGCGTCTGTTCTAATTCATCATCCTCCCCTCCCATCCCTATTTTTTGCGGGGTCCCACAAGGTTCAGTCCTAGGTCCCCTGCTTTTCTCTCTTCTGCTTGGCGATCTATCTCCGTTTATCAAACCTTACTCCTTTAAGGTCATGCAATACGCCGATGACATTCTAATCTATGATCATGCACCCGCACATCGCATACACGATATCGGCATTTCTGCCTCCAACTGTCTTTCTTCTATCTACAAACGTCTCTCCAATCTCCATCTCGTTCTAAACCCCGAAAAGTCCAAAATAATGTGGATCCTCCCCGTAAACCAAACATATCTCCTCCCACTGTATATTTTGCCTCATCAATCATCCCCATAGTCCACAATCTCACTTTCTTAGGCTTCCATTTCGATGATCACCTTTCCCTTAAACTCTTCGTCCATTACAATGTCCGCTCATTTTACTTAATTCTCCGTGACATCCGCCGTATCTGCCCCCTTATCGACTTCCGTTCTTGTATGTATCTTCTTTCATCGCTTCTTTTCCCTAAAATCGATTATTGCCTTAGCCTTTTTGCCAATTCTCCAAAATCCATCATCCTACCCCACAACGAATAATCAACACCGCCGTTCGAGTGCTCTTTCGTCTCCGTCGCTTCGACCACACATCCACATATTTTGCCCAACTCTCCTGGCCCACCATCCACATCCGCATCAAACTCCGCCTTCTTCTCGTTACCTTTCGTCTCATCGCTGTCGGCTCCCCATCGTTCATCAACCTTCCTTTCTTAGACGATACTCGCTCCACCTCGCTATCGCTTCGTTCCTGTCATACCCTCTTACTCCACGTTCCTAATTACTCCAACAACTACGGTCTCCGATCCTTCCTCGTCGCCGCCTCACTCGCCTGGAATCAACTCCCTCTCGACGTCCGCCGCGCCCCCTCCTTTATCACATTCAAACACCTCCTCCGTTCACACCTTCTCGACACCTGATTCACAGTCTTGTTTTGTTGTGGTCATGTAAGCGTGCGCTGGCACGCATTTGCCACGTTAAAATAAATCAGCTAACTGAGTCTACGTATTGTTATATAATTATAAAATAAACAAAACATAATAATGCTAAATCAAAATTTAATAATTAAATAATAAAATTAATAATTGTTTTTAGATTTTCTATAATTTAAATCAAGTTAAAAAAATAAAAATAAAAAAATAAAAAATAAAATTTAAAATAAACGTCATTTTTATGAATTGACTAATAAATAACAGACGTTGTATCAGAATAAGAATTAGAGGTCATCAGGAGGAACTGCTATGCTATCAGGTTTCGGCCCCTAACTCCTCTACCCAACATAGCAGCGAGGCCAAATACATGCTAATGATGTATTTCCTCTGAAATAACTATCTAGTATCTTATTCTAATGCAAAGTATATTATTTATTATCCATCCATAAAAATTTGCCACTTAAGAGTTTAAATTTATTCTTTATATTATTGTGTTGATTTATATATTTTACTATTTTCTGCTTGATGTTATTTTTATAGTAACCTAGTTTAAAATATGTATCTATTAAATTATTTAAATGATTTTGAAGAAAGCCAATATCATTACATATTGTTGCAATTCTTAAAATTTCATTATTTAATGTATTATATTTTATATTATATGGTATGCATGAATGCTCATGCAAAAATATGTTTCTTGTAAATTTAAATATGTCATCTTTACGATATAAATTAATAGTAGTTTTAGTTAATGTTAATTTAATGTTCATATCTAGATATACACCTTCTTTATCATTAATATTGGTTTTGTTAAGAATAAGGCTTTCTGGATAAATGTGCTCACTAATTGAATAAAAATTATTAGAATTAAATACACATATATCATCAATGTATCGAAACATATATTTCATATATTTATATTGTTTAGATTTAGTTTTTACACAGTTATGAACAAATCGTTTTTTTATGTCTTTTCTTGTTTGATGACCTGGAAAGAAGCCTGAATTGCAATCTATAAATGTGGACGAACCAATGTGTTACATAAATTGCTGATGGCATTAGTGGTGATCTTAAGGAATAAGTTTTTACAATATATAGTGCATGAGTGGCGTTTTTAATTGCTCTTTCATTATTAAGATTTATTTTTAATAATGTTTGTAAGATAATTCTTAAATTCCTATGATGTAATACTTCAGTGAGAAGAACATCGCCGATATAAAAGATAAAATTACTGAATTTTTTACCCATCCTCATAAGTACACACTTATCAACGTTAATATGTAAAAGATTATTCTTCTCTTGAGAAATCATCTGCCCATTCATATACGCCAATCAACCTCCTTGATGTGCTTCAAATGCCAAATCCGATTCTATTTAAACAATTTAAGTAGTTTATCTGCTTGACTTTTGATGCTTTTTGTCAGTTAGTGGATTTGTAAGCGTGCAGCTGGCACGCATTTGCCACGTTTAATAAATAAATATATTATAATAAATAATTAAAAAACGAAACATGCAGAAAAAGCAATCAAAAATAGGAAGTCGTTTAAAATTTGTTCGCTTGTTTAACTTTGTTACGACCTCAGGTCCAGCAGTATCTGAGCGATCCAGTCTATCCAACACGCCGTTCTCCGACTGAACCACCGGGGTCTATAACCTCCGAAGAGTCCAAGCAAGGCGGACTATGCTTGGTAATCGCTAGATAAAGAGCTTGAGAAACATTAATTAGTCTTTGCTCTGGTGGACGTCCTCTCGAAAAGAAGAATAATCCCGAAATAGCCCAAGTACCCCCATAGGCGAACTTGGGTTATCCCATTCAATGGCAGATGCTGAGCCCGATTCAAGACCCACCTAGCTTTCCTCATGATACGTTTGAGTCTATCCATGTCAGCTTTCGACGATTAGTTTACCATAACAGTGAATCCATCCGTAGCCGTACATTTCCTTCAATCTGGAAATGCGCCACTGTTCGTCCTCTCATCAAAAAGCAATCTCTCGACTCTTCACTACCATCTTCGTACCGTCCAATCTCACTTCTCCCAACCCTCTCTAAACTCCTTGAGCGTCTCGTTCTTAAGCAAGTTAATACATATCTCTATTCCTCTAACTTATTTCCTCCCTTCCAAGCCGCTTTTCGCTCTAATTACTCTACCGAAATTGCATGTCTTAAAGTTTATAACGACTTACTCATATCGCGCGATCATAAATTATGTAGTGTCATAGTTTCTCTTGATCTATCGTCTGCTTTTGACATCGTCGATCACTCGATTCTTCTCCATCGCCTTCGTCATGATTATGGCTTCTCTTTACCCACTGTATCATGGTTTTCTTCATATCTATCAAACCGTACATTTCGCGTATATTCTAACTCTTCTCTCTCCCATCCTTCGTCCATTCCGTCCGGTGTTCCACAAGGCTCCGTATTAGGCCCTATACTTTTCTCTCTTCTTCTTGGTGATTTGTCTTCGATTTCTCATAAATTTAACTTCCATGTTATGCAATATGCTGATGACATTCTCATCTATGCTCATGCACCTGTTTATCGTATTCACGATCTTAGTGTTTCTGCTTCCGACTGTCTTGTCTCAATTTCCAATCATCTTTCTTCCCTTCGCCTTTCTCTGAATCCTGATAAATCCAAAATTATGTGGATCCTACCTCGACGCCTCGGCTTCGAACCTCCCTCCGTATCATTAAATTCTACAATTCTTCCTATCGTTGATAATCTCGTTTTCCTAGGCTTCCATTTTGACAACCGACTTTCACTTAAACCTTTCGTTAGAGATAAAGTACGCTCATCTACCTTGATACTCCGCAACCTCCGTCAAGTTCGTAGATTGATCGATTTCCCTTCTTGTATGACTCTCATATCATCTCTCCTTTTTTCTAGACTCGATTATTGTCTTAGTCTATTTTCCAACTCACCTAAATCCACTCTTCTTCCCCTACAACGCATCGTCAACGCAGCTGTCCGAATTCTCCTCCGTCTTCGTCGTTTTGATCACACATCCTACCATCTTGCTTCTCTCGATTTGCCTACAATTTATTGTCGTGTTCAAATTCGTCTTCTTATCGTTGCTTTCCGCCTTGTAACTTTTCATACCCCTTCATTTCTCAACCTTCCTTTTCTTGATAATTCCCGTCCTGTTTACTGTTCCTTGCGTTCCTGTAATTCCCTTCTTTTACATGTCCCAAACTACTCTACCTCCTTTGGACTCCGCTCCTTCCTGGTGGCTGCTCCTCTATCGTGGAATCATCTGCCCATTCATATACGCCAATCAACTTCCCTGCAGTGCTTCAAACGACAAATCCAATCCCATTTTAACAATTTAACTGCTTGACTTTCTCATTTTTGTTTGTGGACTTGTAAGCGTACAGCTTGTACGCATTTGCCACATTAAATAAATTTGTATTATTATTATTGTAAATAAACATGGGTATCGATAATCGACTCTAAATAAATTCTTTAAAATATTACATTTCTATCCAACTATTTTCATTAGTTTCCATAATATACATTTCTTTGGTGTATATTTTCATAAATTAATTGAAGCTAAACAACTTACCACACACATAGATCTATACATAATACGCCTCACAGTTACTTAACTACTGTTCAATCAGTATCACACCCGTAATTCGTTAGGCGTTAAAAAATTAATTCTTGGCCAGGTTAGCGTTTTCCTTGAGACTGATAACAACGTAAAGCATGTAAGATATCTGTTATAAAAGTAAGATCCATGTTATTACAGTCGATCCATTCGTTTAAAGATTATAGGTCATCTAGAAGTACTGCGATGTTATCAGATTCCACCCTCTATTTCAATATAGCACTGGCCTAAATATCAGTTAATGATGCATTTTTCTGTCATGTTCGACACTTTACGGAAATATTATTTATATGCCTACAACTCTTAGCGTCATTGCCCTTATTAAGTGATGTACATAAAAACGACCTACCTAATATCCTAAACTCTTATGTTATTATGTGCTCAGACCGATGTTTGAATTTTACAATTTGTAACGTCTCGCTCACTTGAAATTATTTCAAAAAATCACAGCTTTACTAGGGTCCGTATTAAATATATTATTTGTGTTTCCTGCAAATGAATATTTCTAATATCCACTTTTATATTATATATTATTATATAATATAAATTATTATATTATTTATTTATTCAATTACAAGACTGTAGCCGTAGAGCTGTTTTGTCTGATCACATGAAAAAAAAAAAAAATTGAAAAGAAAAAAATTCAACATTCCTCCCAAGGATAACGATCCGGTATAGACTGTGAGTTTGTCTCGCACAGCCATCGCTCAATCCTTCGCATGAACTGCTGTCTACTCTGAATATCGACCATATCCTCCGGAAGTAAGTTCCACATCCTCACCGCCCGGTGCGATAGGCGACTGATTCTAGACAGTCGCCTATCGCACCAATTATTATATAATAATTATAATAAATAATTATATATTATTATATTTCTAATATCCATTTTCCCACCTGAATGTTGATGTTATCTACGGTTTAAAATCTATTAACAACACAAGAGATCAGGTAGATGAACAATATTATTCCCCTTGATGAGAATACAAACGATCGCAAATTGCAACAAATTGCTGAAAATACAGTCCCTAAAGTATCACATACTACGAACGATATGACTACATGCGTTGTCGTTGATCGTCCTTCTCCCGATATTGCTTTACATATTGACAACCGAACTCGAACAACTGGCGCTCATGTCAAAGATGGTCAGTGCGTTTCCTCGGGCAACGCACACGTCACCTTGATGTCACCATCAAGTTCTTTAGATTCTCATGATTCACATACCCAGACAGACTTATCTAGCTTGCGGAATATTGTTAAAACCGATACTCAAATACCCAGCTTACGTGCATGTACAGATACACAATCTGCTGTGTCCTGTGATGGTCTCGATAGGGTGATCTCAAATAAGCGTATATATAATAGAGGATGCTCAGTTATTCTAGCTAATGTGCCCGAGTCTATATTCGAGAATGCGCAAGCACGACTGAATGACGACATTCAGAGTTTGAGGTCTATTCTGGCACATGTACTTGGCTCCTGTGACATTGAGACAGTCCAAAAAGTTAAACTTGTCGCTCTTTTCCGCCTAGGTAAGCGTAATGCTTTAAATAATAAACCCCGACTACTCAAAGCTGTCTTCCATAACCAACTTCATGCTACCTTAATGTTGCGAAACTCGTTCCGTCTCAAAGGGTCTAATATTCGACTGCTGAAAGATCTTGATGTATCAGAACGAAAAAAATTATCGAAGGTTAAAGAGGAACTAGCATCTCGTGTTGCTAAAGGAGAAACCAATCTCTATGTGAAAAATTTTCAGATTGTGAAGCGACGCACCCGGCTGAGTTGGAGCCCACTAGTCATGTCGCCTCGCGTGCATTCTGTAATCGAAACGGGCTCGTCTACTCTGCCTATCAGAGTCTAAATGGTTTAGCGTCCGGGTTATTAGGATGTGTAAGGGGTGATAGGAATACTCCCAGAGGTATGTTGGGGCATTGTGAAATACTCCATGGTAATGTTCGCAGTCTTATATCGAAGATAGATGAACTGAGATATAGAGTTCACTTAATTCGTCCTAAATTACTTGCTATCACAGAATCATGGCTATATGGTGATATTGTTGATAATGAAGTCTCCATCCCTGGTTATCTGGTTTTCCGCAGTGATCGTAAAAGTGGAAGAGGTGGAGGTGTTATTCTTTATGTGAGCAACGATGTGAAAGTAACTATTCTTAGCACTTCTTCTGATAAAGTCGAAAGTTTGTGGTGTCGGGTAAAATTCATGCATACCGCTCCGCTTGTTCTGGGGGTAGTATATCGTTCACCCTTGGCCGCCACAGATAAACTGATTGGGGAAGTAGAACTTTATTCTAAATGTACCTCCAATGTTTTAATACTTGGTGACTTGAATATGCCTTCGGTTGATTGGAATTCGTATACGGCTTTTCCTACTTGTGACCATGCTTCCTATGACCTTCTGGAGTGTATCATCTATTGTGGTTTAACTCAGCATGTCCAAAATTACATTCGTTTTGCTAGTGACAGTAGATCTCTATTAGATGTATGTTTATCTTCGAACAGTGAGATTATTAACGCTATCCGTTATGATGCCCCGATCGGTATGTCTGATCATTGCGTAGTGATCATTAGGTTAAGGTTTCAAGAAGAAACTCGAGGTCCGCGTGAAAATCAAGTGGTTAATGCTTTCAAAACCAACACAGATGCAATTAAGTCAATACTTTCAACAGCTTCCTGGCCAGATCCCGCTGTTGTTGGAGTACACGGCGCGTGGAATTACTTTCAGAGAACCTTAGAGTCGCTGCTTATTTTATTCTCTCCACTTAGAAGCAGGACACGTCGAAAAGATTCTCCCTGGTTCGATTCTGAGTTACGTTCAGCATTGAGGACTCGTAATTTGATCTTCAATCGCTACAAAGTTGGGGAGTGTAGTTATGATGTTTTTAAACAGGCAAGAAATTTATTCAATTCATTGAAGAGAAAGAAGCGGTGTGCATTTGAGAATGCATTAGCTAACAAGTGTAAATACGATTTAAAGGTCCTTTTTCAGTACCTATCAAGTAGGGGAGCTGTTGATTCTTCGATTTGTCACTACTTCTATGACATTTCTGCGAATGACCTAGCTGAAGAGTTTGCGGCACACTATTGCACTTCAGTAGAACCCGCAAATGAACATGAAACTTTTTGTATGGAATCTAGTGTGCTGAACACTTACTCTGACACGTGTCTTGAGTTGGACCTTGACAATTTGATAACGCCAGCTAAAGTCTATTCCGAATTACGCCGTCTAAAAGCAAATAATTCAAGAGGTTGTGACTTACTACCTTCTGTTTATCTGCGCAGATTAGCAGGCTCAATTTGCGTTCCTCTCTGTGCAATTTTTCGCCAGTCAATCTTAGAAAGATCTCTTCCTAATGTGTGGAAGCAGTCAATTGTTCTTCCCTACTTCAAGAAGGGAGATCGCTCTTCCGTCGAGAATTATAGGCCGGTGAGCATTACCTGTATTTGCTGTAGAGTGTTGGAGAGGTTTGTGCATCGCTACATGGTTGAGTTTTTTCGTGTAGGAAAAATTTTAGTCCCTAATCAGCACGGATTTCGGGAGGGTTATTCAACTGTTTCAAATTTGCTTGATGATCATCTTGATTGGACAGCGAATAAGACACATTATATCGATACAGACATTATATTCTTCGACTTTTCTAAAGCTTTTGATAGAGTAGATCATGGTCTACTTCTTCAGAAACTTGTCAATACTGGACTCCCAAACATAATAGTTGATTGGATTAGAGAATTTCTTCGTGATCGTTGCTTTCGAGTACTTGTCGATTGGTCATTGTCTGTGTCTAGAGAATGTCATATTGGAGTACCTCAAGGTTCAGTTTTGGGTCCGCTTTTATTCAGCATTTATGTTAACGATTTGCCTGGGTGCATTCGCTCTCGATCATGTTTGTATGCAGATGACTTAAAAATATGGCGGCCCATTTATTCATGTGAGGATGTTGATAATTTGCAAACTGACATAGATAATGTGGAGTTGTGGGCGGCGTCTAACAAGCTTGTAATAAATGTTTCGAAATGCAAACACATGCGTATTATTAGTAATGTTCGCAAGCAACTAACATCTATTTGTTACAAGTATAAGGGCTGTATTGTGGAAAGTGTCGATAGTTACAAAGATTTAGGAGTATGGGTTACCTCTAATTTATCAACCAAAAAGCACACTGATCAAGCTTGTGCCAACTCCAATAAAATGATAGGTATGATTCAACGCGCGTTTGTTCGTGTTAATCCGACTGCTCTTCGGCCTCTGATTTTAGCACATGTATTGAGTAGACTTTTATATGCAGCTCCGGTTGTATACCCACGTACTGTGCATGAACATAAGAAATCAGAGAGGGTACTTCGCAGGGCAACAAAGCTAGCACCAACGTTGGCGTCGCTGCCTTATGAAGACATACTTAGATCACTAGGACTTGAGACCGTCACATTGACCCGTCGGTACATGGATATAGGCCTTGTTTGGCATTTATTCCAACGTCACCATCACCCTCTTCTGAGTAGGGTTCAATTACGTGATTCAAATGTTCTTCGCGGTCATTATTTAACTATTCGAAAAGACAAAGTACAGAAATTGGGCGCGATGCAATTTGATAGAAGAATTGTTGAGCTTTGGAACAACCTTGATGCAGACACCGTTGAATGTAGTTCACTAAGTACTTTTAAAAGAAGACTACGAATGGATCAAGCAATGTTTCGTGTTGCATTTCCCTATATTAATAACTAATTAACTTATTTACGAACTTATTGTGATCCAGCTATTTGAGCTAATGCTCGTATGTTGTTGAATGTATAATAATGAAGAACGTAAAAGGTCCAAGTACGACGAGCACGTTTCTTTAGTGGAACTCGAGAGTTTCATTCTGCTTGTATTTTCAACCTCAAGTGCTTTAGTCAGAGTTCAAGACGTGTAATGCAGCTAATCGCTCACTTACAATCGTTAAAATGTGCAGACCAGTCATACAACAATTGCTTAAGTCGTTTAAAGAAAACGATTGGATTCGCTCTGTCGATCGGCATCCATGTGCATTCGTGGATATCGTTCAGCACGCTATCGATCAGTAAAGAACTCAGCCTTTATTAGAAATGATGGATGCGGAACCGAAGGGTCCAACGCCTTTGCGGATCGTCGAATATAATTGTGAATAGACGTCGAAAATTACATTTGAAATACATATCGGCCCATTTGCGGGAACCGTGTGTTGTAATAATTTAATAAAAATTTATTAAAAAAATTAATTCAGTAGAGCGGCACCAATCATGCACTTGATCCAAGTGTGTTTGTAAAGATTTACAGTCATCAACATCTCGTATAGCAGTCCAAATTTTAAGATCATCAGCGAATACCAAGTGAGTATTCTCAATACGTAAAAGTAAATCGTTAACGAACGTGATAAATAGTAAGGGACCTATTGCAGAACCCTTTGGGACACCTATTGGGCGTACATATTTTTGCAGATAAAGACTCACCAACTCGTACCTTAAATGTACACAATGAAAGAAAAATTTCAATCCCAGAGCAGATCACACGAGGGACGCCGTAGTGTATTAAGAGTGACACAAGACCTTCCAGTGCTAATTTTATATAATTATATACAGCGCTAATTTTATATTTATTAATGTACAATTTACAGAATTTAAAAATATGAAAGTTACTTATTCAATCTTTTTACATTTTTCTTTAATGGCATAAACTAAAACCATCAAATGATTATGAGATAAAATATGATACAAATGAACAAATAAAATTGCAAAATTAAAAAACTTACACTAGTATTTCAAACGTATTTCAAACTATTACACTAGTATTCCAAACGAGAGACGAGGAAACAATGAGAAATGAGGAATTAACAATAATAGTTATACAATAATTATACAATCGCCATCTCCTTATTATTGCAAAGAAGGATAGAGCTACTAAAAATGTTCACCTGTAGTTAAAGACCGCTAGCAACAAAGCTTACATCGAGAAGCAAGTCCAAACAAGGACTGCAATTTTTGGACTCAAGTTGCCATTCCGTCCACAGATGAGGACAACATTTCAGAACGAAGTTTCTTTTGCGGCTTCTGTTGTGCTGCTCATCTTCATAAGCTAATGACTCGTGATCGCTTAAACGGTGGAGGCGCTCTGATGATTAACGAAACGGAGTTGTGTTCGATAAGTGATATCGATGATGTCTCACAATCGATTCAGACTAATGTCATTCCTGGGCTATCAACACAGGATAAATTGTCTAAAATACTGACGTCGTCAGCAATTTGCATGCTGCCCCCTTCGCCATTTCAGCTTTTCCGATGGAACAATACGCAACACAGGTGTACCAATCCCGTCCGCATCAATGTCAAGCACTGCCGGGTCCTTACTTTCAAGTAACCTCATAAAAGGAAAACGATTGGAATGTTAAGGTTCGTAGTTTCCTATAGAATTCCGAAGAATCGTGACGCGATATGTTGCGGATCGGATTGTGTGCAATTCAGAAAAAGGTAGTTATGCAATACTCGAGCCTCCAACCAATTAAAACCAGTCAATTAAACTGCTAGACGTAAGGTCTTTTAATCTAAACATAACAAAGTAATTTGCTGAAACGGCGGAGAAATAGCATAGTGATCGGTCTACACCCTCCGACTTGTTGAAATTGCCGGGAAACAGCAGTGCCTATCTGGTTACGCCTAGATAACGTGCTTTTCTAATTGCAAATATTTGTGAATCGTCGGCTGTAAAAAGGCAAAATCGGTTAAATGACGATTTAGTCATTCTGTGATTTGCTTATTACGCATAATCTCCATGTTCCGTTTAGGTAAGGTCATACAGGACAGAACAAAGCCTCGTTTATTGAAAGTAGTGTTCAGTTGCAAGCAATCTGTTGATACTTTGTTTAGATACGCGCATCGATTACGTGGATCAGGTATCAGATTTTTGCGCGATCATGATGTAACTGATCGACTTCGGTTAAAAGCTGTCAAATAAGAGCTCAGTCGGCGACTTCAATATGGAGAACGTGATATCACCAATGAAAGAAAAGAACGTGATATCACCAACGAAAGAAAAGACATTGATATCACCAATGAAAGAAAAGAACGTGATATCACCAATACAGAATTTTCAGGTAGTGCGGTGCCGTGTTCGAGTGTATTGGGTACCCTTATCTTCCCCTACGGTAGGAATAGATCCGACGTCACTGACAGGCTACGCCGCATCTGTTCCAGCAGGTCGGTTACAACATCCCACCCACTATTAAACAAAATTTTCGTTGTCTACCTCTATCGGCAGTACTTCTAATGATAAACGACTTAGTATAATGTACGCTAACGTTCAAAGCATCATTCCGTAATTGGACGAAATCAGCTTTTTGTCAACAAAACGAAATTTTCTTCTGATTGCGTAAACAGAGTCATGGTTAGGGCACAATATCGTAAATTCTGAAGTCACAATTCCTGAATATACCTTAATTAGACTCGATCGGGTTGGCTCAGGGGGAGGCGGCATAATATTGTATGTTCATAATAGCATTAGTGTGAAGGTATTAAGCTGTCGCTCCATTGATCGCACGGAATCCTTATGGTGCCGGATTATCGCTGAACAAGGATCACCTTCCCTGATTCTTGGTCTTGTTTATCGTAGTCTTTTGGCTGATTGTCAAAATATTGGACAGGATCTCACCCGATTTTCGCTTAACCGCAATGTTTGCATTCTTGGAGATTTTAAAGCTCCCCGTGTCGATTGGGATAATTTTCCCGCATAAAAGGGTTGATCTTCAATCTTCACTTCTTCTCGACACGATTAATGTATGTCATCTAATCCAACACGTTAGGGATTTTACCAGATTTCGGGGGAGCTCTAAAAGCCTGCTGGATTTATGCCTATCGAATTCTAGATGTACAGTTTATATCGATTATATCGATGCCCTGTGACTATGTGATCATCGTGTGTTATCAGTGGGAAACTCCCTTGTTCACCTACATCTCGTATGATACAATGCAAAACCGATTTTGTAGACGCAAATATTAATACCACTTTACCTTTCGATATTGGGCATAACAAAACAGAAAAAATAACTAATTTTAAAAACCTTCTAGCATCAATATCCGGTAATGATAATTCTTTTTAAGATCGAGCATTCGAAAGCATTCAGTATACTAGTGCATTCGTTTTTTATTTTGGCTACTTGTTTAATGATTTCTCAAACTGGCTGAACACATCCGGTTTTGAATCATGGTCATATGTCTGATAATGGGACTGTCAAAAAGAAGGGACAAGCGTCAACGATAAGTCAACATACACTATCCGCAGTGTCACGTGACAGTCTCGAATTGCAAATTGGTAATAATAGGAAACACACCGCTGATCGATGTAGATCTGTTATTCTGTCCAATGTAAGAGAATCTTTATTTGAGAACGCGCAAGTACGTCTTAACGAGGACGTCCAGAGTGTGAGAATTATATCGACGAAGCTACTTGGTTCTTGCAATGTGGATATTGTCAAACGTGTTGAACTCGTTGCATTATTTCGAATGGGTAAGCGTGATACACATAGTAATAGGCCGCGTTTACTCAAGGCCGTATTTAGGGAGCAGTCGCATGCTGAGTTAATTCTTCAGAATTCATATCGTTTAAAAAGATCCCATGTTAGTCGCTTGAAAGATCTTGACGCTCTTCAAATGGAGAAATTGTCTCAATAATACAAATTTATTTAATGTGACAAATGCGTACAAGCTACACGCTTACAAGTCCACAAACAAAAATGAAAAAGTCAAGCAGATAAATTGTTTAAATGGGATCGGATTTGTCGTTTGAAACACAGCAAGGAAGTTGATTAGCGTATATGAATGGGCAGACGATTCCACGATAGAGAAGCAACCACTAGGAAGGAGCGGAGTCCGAAGGAGGTAGAGTAGTTTGGGACATGTAAAAGAAGGGAAATACAGGAACGCAAGGACCAGTAAACAGGACGAGAATTATCAAGAGCAGGAAGGTTAAGAAATGAAGGGGTATGAAAAGTTACAAAGCGGAAAGCAACGACAAGAAGACGAATTTGAACACGACAATAAATTGTAGGCAAATCGAGAGAAGCAAGATGGTAGAATGTATGATTAAAACGACGAAGACGGAAGAGAATTCGGACGGCTGCGTTGACGATGCGTTGTAGGGGAAGAAGAGTGGATTTAGGTGAGTTGGAAAATAGACTAAGACAATAATCGAGTCTAGAAAAAAGGAGAGATGATATGAGAGTCATACAAGAAGGGAAATCGATCAATCTACGAACTTAACGGAGGTTGCGGAGTATCAAGGTAGATGAGCGTACTTTATCTCTTACAAAAGGTTTAAGTGAAAGTCGGTTGTCGAAATGGAAGCCTAGGAAAACGAGATTATCAACGATAGGAAGAATTGTAGAATTTAATGATACGAAGGGAGGTTCGAAGCCGAGGCGTCGAGGTAGGATCCACATAATTTTGGATTTATCAGGATTCAGAGAAAGGCGAAGGGAAGAAAGATGATTGGAAATTGAGACAAGACAGTCGGAAGCAGAAACACTAAGATCGTGAATACGATAAACAGGTGCATGAGCATAGATGAGAATGTCATCAGCATATTGCATAACATGGAAGTTAAATTTATGAGAAATCGAAGACAAATCACCGAGAAGAAGAGAGAAAAGCATAGGGCCTAATACAAAGCCTTGTGGAACACCTGGCGGGATGGACGAAAGATGGGATATAGAAGAGATAGAATTAACGGGAAATGTACGGTTTGATAGATATGAAGAAAACCATGATACAGTGGGTAAAGAGAAACCATAATCATGACGAAGGCGATGGAGAAATATCTAGTGATCGACGATGTCAAAAGCCGACGATAGATCGAGATAAACTATGACACTACATAATTTATGATCGCGCGATATGAGTAAGTCATTATAAACTTTAAGACATGCAATTTCGTTAGAATAATTAGGGCGAAAAGCGGCTTGGAAGGGAGGAAATAAGTTAGAGGAAAAGAGATATGTATTAACTTGCTTAAGAACGAGACGCTCAAGGAGTTTAGAGAGGGTTGGGAGAAATAAAATAGAATGGTACGAAGATGGTAGTGAGGAGTCGACAGATTGCTTTTTGATGAGAGGACGAACAGTGGCGCATTTCCAGATTGAAGGAAATGTACGGCTACGGATGGACGAGTTGAACAATGTAGTTAGGAAGAGTAAGATAGATGAGCAGATATTTTTAAGCAAGTGAGTGGGAATTGGGTCAGAAGGAGAGGTTTTATTAGGTAATGACAGCAGAACCGAAGAAACTTCATCAGACGAAACGGAAAGAAGGTGGAATAGTTCTGGTAGGGAAGTATTTAAAAAGAAGAGTGCGTACAAGGGGGTAATGGGTAGTAGGGAAAGTAGATTTAGATAGCTTAGTTTGTAGATAAGAAGAAAATTCATCAGGATTTATATTACAAGGGGTAGATGATCGTGAAAGAATTGAGTTTAAGATTTTCTAATGAGATTTAGAGTTGGAAGAGGACTCGAGTTGATTTCGCCAAAAGAGAGTACGTTTAGTACGTATAAGAATGAGATGTGAACGGCGTAGAGAAAAGTAGAAATCACAGAGATTTGGAGGAAGTGATTTAAGAGAACGTTTAAGAAAGCGATTATACACGCGAAAAGAGTTACGGAGTCTACGCTTAGAAATACTACAGTCAGAATCGAACCAGAGACCACGGCACGACCGCTGAGAACATCGGAGTCGACTAGGCAGAAGGTTATTGAGGATTTACATAAGTTCAGAATCAAACAGAATGCAGAGATCATCGGGAGAGAGATAGTTAAGAGGAAGTGAAAAAAGTGAAGAATTGAGTAAGGTTGTACAG
The DNA here is from genome assembly GCA_012934845.2 of Pomphorhynchus laevis. Lineage (NCBI taxonomy): Eukaryota > Metazoa > Acanthocephala > Palaeacanthocephala > Echinorhynchida > Pomphorhynchidae > Pomphorhynchus > Pomphorhynchus laevis. The sequence continues at coordinate 9,099 of WNNJ02000357.1, read as the reverse complement.
AGAATAGGGATATCGATAAGTTTCCAGGGTCGACTTGGTGTAGATAATGGTGAAGGCGGATAAAAAGGATGGGGACGAGTAAGAGTAAGACTGACAAGGAAATGATCGGTCAAACCAGGATCAGTAATTAACGAGGAAATATAGTCATTGAAGCAGTTAGGAACAGCAATGTTGTCGAGAGCACCGCTGGGAATATCAGTTGGGCTTGTTGAAAGTAATTTATAATTAAAATCAGAAACAAGATTAGTAAAAGTGATAGAATCAGAGTCAGACGGGCGATTAAGACGAATGTTAAAGTCACCGAGAACAAAAGAAGGAGTATAAGACAATGAACAGTGAGACATTAGATCTGCAAGGTCGTTAAAGAAGATACGTGATGGGGCAACTGAACCTGGACGGTATACAATCACAAGTTCCAGAGAGAAAGGCGTTGATAATCTGCATATGAGTAATTCGAACGAGGTGTAACGGATGTTAACGTTAATTTTACGTAAAGACATTGGGTGACGAGCAATGGCAACAATACCGCCATGGTTAGAAGCAGTAGATGTATGAGATGCAATTTGACGAGCTGATTCAACTAGAGAACAACCAGAGCGACATAGACGACGAATAGCAAGATCGTCGGAATCAGAGTGCCAGGATTCGGTAATGCAGAGAATATCGATAGATAATTGATCAAATGTATCGAGGAGCATATCAGCTTTATGAAGAATGGAGCGAGTGTTGAATAGACTAAGACGAAAAGTATGCTTAGGAGCGAGATCGACTAGCGAAGAAGACAAGGGGAGAGATGGGACGCCATCGAATTTTTGGCCTTGTGTGTACAACGTGAAAATTTCCGTTGATTTGACGTATAGATAAGGATGACTCGCCGTTTAAAAATAAAGAACTCGCATCTCGTGTTGCACTTGGTGAGAGCAATCTATGTGTGCAAAATTTTCAAGTAGTGAGGCGACGCATTCGAAACAGTTGGTCCCCACTAGATGTATCGCCTCTCGTGAATGTGGAGGGTTTTGGCAAGGTTTTATAGCATATAAGTTCCTAGCTGATTTGGGATTTGAAGTATGCCAAATTGCTAGAGATGATATTACTACTTGTACTGGTGTAAATAATAGTCATAGTATATTTTATTGTAATGTTCGGAGCTTGTTACAGAAAGTCGATGAGCTAAAGTTTAAGATCAAGTCTGTTAATCCAATTATATTTGGTATTACAGAATCTTGGCTTAACAGTGATGTATCCGATGCTGAGGTATAAATCTCAGGCTATTTTTTGTTCTGTAGTGATCGGATTGGGGGTAGGGGTGGTGGTGTAGCTCTCTTTATTAGAGACGAAGCTAAGGTGCCTGTTTTGAGTAAGTCGTCTATTGATAGAGTTGAGAGTTTGTGGTGTCAGGTGAAGTTCGATAACAGCTCACCCATCATACTGGGTCTTGTGTATCGTGCTCCTAAGGCAATATCTAAGAAACTCATTAAAGGGATAGAGTTGTATACGCGAGGAGATTGTGATAATGTGATAATTTGTGATCTGAATATGCCAGATGTTGAATGGACTTCGAATACGGTTCTTCCTACTTGTGATAGTGAATCTTGTGACCTTATGGAGTGTTTTACTTATTGTGGTCTTGCTCAATTTGTTGATGTACATACTCGCTTTTCGAGTTATAGTTCTTCCCTTCTTGATCTTTGTCTATCGACAAGCAGTCAATTAATCAGTAGTATCCAACATGATTCTCCTGTTGGTTCGTCTGATCACTGTGTAGTTAAAGTTTTGCTAAATATACAAATGAAGGTGATTCACCATGCTCGGTACAAACGTCAGATTAATGTCTTTCGGGCGAACTATGATGTTATTACATCAAAGCTGCATTGAGTAAGTTGGTTTGATCCGGCTGTTGTCGGAGTTGACGAGGCATGGGATCATTTTCGTGTGACGTTTTATTCTCTAATGGTAAAATTCTCACCTTTGAAGTCTAAGACTAGTCGGAAAAGCGCTCGTTGGTTTGATACTGAGCTGGCTACTGCGATGAAGGCTCGTGACTTCAGTTTCAAATGCTTTAAGGGTGGGTTTTGTGAATATGGTGTTTATAAGCAGGCGAGAAATTTCTTCAATTCTTTAAAACGACAAGCGTTATTGAAGATGACCTTGCTGAGATGTTCTTAAGGCATTTTTACTTAGACGGAGAGACTACAAACGAGTATTCGGAACCTATCCAGAACAGTGAGACGATAAGAGGTGCTAGTGTTTCGTATATTAGTTTAGACATAGCTTATTTGATAACTCCTGTGAAAGTTTTAGCTGATTTGTTACCTTCGATAAATCTTCGTCGAATAGCAGACTCGATATATACACCACTTTGTAACATATTTTGACAATCTATTACGGATACGACTCTTCCAAAAGAGTGGAAACGATCGATCATTCACCCCATCTTTAAAAAGGGTGATAGATCTTTAATAGACAATTACAGACCAGTAAGTATTACTTGCTTATGTTGTAGAATGTTAGAGCGAATTATACACGGTTATATGGTCAAGTTTTATAGTGAGAATAATGTAATAGCTTCTGAGCAACATGGTTTCCGTAAGGATTATTCGACAGTTACTAATCTACTCGCAGCCCATCTTGATTGGTCAGCTAATAAAGCCGTATCCATTGCTACTGACATCATATTCTTCGATTTCTCTAAGGCATTTGACAGAGTAGACCATAGATTCCTCCTAAATAAACTAGAGAAAAGTGCATTCCATTTTTGCTTGTTAGATGGATTGAATCGTTTTTAAGCAATCGTAGTTATTGTGTGCATGTAGATAATTTTTACTCTTCTTCGCGGCCATGTAATATAGGGGTGCCTCAAGGTTCAGTATTGGGTCCATTGTTATTTAGTGTCTACATCAACGATCTCCCGGAATTTATTGATTCTCGGATGCTTTTATATGCAGACGATTTGAAAATCTGACGGGCAATTCGTTAACCCAGTGATATAGTTATACTGCAACGGGATATCGTTGAAGTCGAAAATTGGGCTCAGCTCAATAGGTTGATTGTGAATATATCAAAATGCAAACATTTACGTGTTTGTGGCGGAAATGCTCAATCTTCAGCTAATTATAGCTTTCAAAACAGTGATATAGAACGAGTGAACAAATATAAGGACTTGGAAGTGTGGATAAACAGTGACTTGAATACCGGCAAATACTGAACATGCTTGTTCGAATGCGTTGCGTATAATCGGTCAACTTCGACGCACTTTCATTGCACTCAATCAATTTGCCCTACGTCCGATAATCTTTGCTCATGTGTTGAGCCGTCTTCTATATGCTGCGCCGTGTGTGTATCCCCAAAATTCAAAAGAACATATTAGTTCAGAGAGGGTACTTCATAGATCTACCAAGCTTGCATCGCAACTGAAATTTTTGTCGTACCCTGATCGATTAAAAGCACTTAGACTTGAGACTGTCACGTGGACCCGCCGTTGCATTGAAATGAGTATGGTCTGGCAAATTCTTAATGATTTAGATCATCCACTTCGAGTTGTCTTCATTTGCGCTCATCCAATATCCTCCGAGGCCATGGTTTAACCCTGCGACGTGAAAGGATAAGAAAATCACGAGCTGTCCAATTTGATCGGCGAGTTGTATCTCTGTGGAATAGGCTTGGAGAGTCAACAGTGTGCAGTAGCAATATCAATGAATTCAAAAAGAAATTACGGATGGCGGATGCCATGAGGAAAGCTGCTTTTCTGTATTTGTGATACTTTAATTATATTTTCTTTTTTCTGCAGTGAACCAGCCAATTAAGCCATGCTTTTATGTGCTGTTGAAACTAATAATTTTTTATGATTTTTTTGAAAAAGAAAAGTTAATTTGCAGAAATTAGGTTCCCGTAAACGGGCCTATAAATGAGATTTATTGTCAGGAAATATTGGATGTCTTCTACTTGATCGCGGCATTCGCAGACATAGTGAAGAAGCACGTGCAGTCGAGAAGCTAATCTTGCGTTTAAGGTGAACCAATACATCACTATACTTTTCTGATTTTAACCTCGATGATATCGAGGCAATGTCCTTGAGTAGCTTTAGAGCTCGCGGTCAAACTCCTCTTGATAATGAATTGCTATTAATGAAACATTAATAATAATATTCGAATGTCTTAAGTCTCATTAATAAAATGAAGGAAGTTCTCACTCTGGTTAACAGCACCTCATTTGAAATACTTGTTTTTACAGAGTCGTGGTAAAAACCTCACATCATAGATTCAAAAATTAACATTGATGGGTACGCCATAATCCGAGCAGATAGGCAAATTTTCCGTGGTGGCGGAGTGATCATATATGCTAGAGAAGTTCTTACAACTCGTGTTATGTCAATTGATTGCGATGAATCAAGTCTTTGTGAATACGCTTGGGTTTCTGTAACAGACCATAAAAACATATTTTTCTCTCTAGGTGTCTTCTATCGCCTCCCATTCGCTCCAACCGGGTCGATCATATCCTCAATAACTGAAAATGCATTCAAGGGTCAAAAAGTTATTTTATTAGGAGACTTTAACGTGCCGCAAATTAATTGGATAGATTAAGTTCCTCTTCCTAAATGTAATCCCGAATCATTACTGCTTTTAAACACGATAAATAATCTACATTTAGTCCAATATGTTCACAGGGATACTCGTCACGGGGGTACTAACTCCTCAATTCTTGACCTCTGTTTTTCGAGTGAAACGTATCTGGTAAAAAACGTCAAATACGGACCTCCGCTAGGATTAAGTGATCACCCGACCATCTCAATAGAATTTAGCGCACTCGGACCATATACCGAAACAGCTAAAACGTCGAATCCTTTTAAGATCGACTATGATGTCGTGCGCCGTATAATTTCCTGTATGTATTAGCCCGATTCATCGAAAGCAGTCATTCAAGAAGCTTGGGATCACTATAAGACAACATTACATTGTGTTCTCGACTATTTTGCTCCGATACGGCAGAATTGTACCCAAAAACTACATCCGAAATGGTTAGATGTGGAATTGCTTGCTCTAATTAAACACCGTGATAGATGTTTCCATGCGTACAAAAAAGGGGAACTCTCTTTTGAATACTACTGTCATTGCAGGAATAGGGTTTCTATTCTGAAATAAAAACAAAAAAACGCACTTACATCTCAAATATATGCCGCTCCACTCATAACAATCCCTGGGTAGCTTTCAAAAGCATACTTCCACGTTCTATACGCTCGACAGATTGTTCATACCTATTGGCTGACAATGGGTCAATCTTGACCTCCCCAACTGATGTAGCTGCCCATTTTATGGACTATTTTGCTATCAAAGAAGATAGAGTGTCGATCCCCGATGATATAATCCAAACTAAACACAATGTACTTCACCTAGAGTAGTCATATCAAACATTGAATTTAGCGATGAATAGGTACTGCACGAGCTACTTAAATTACCCCCGCAACGCCGCGTCAGGTCCTGACCATATACCTCCAATACTCTTAAAGGAATTGGCCCATGCAATATACGTTCCCTTAGCTTCTATTTTTAGAAGTTCACTAAACACAGGTTATCTACCATCTGATTGGACTAAGGCTATTGTACGTCCAATTTCCAAGAAAGGTGATAAATCCCAGGTTTCCAACTACCGTCCCATCAGTCTCACATCTGTAGCTTGTAAGGTATTAGAAAAATTGATTCTTCGTCACCTTTGCGCTTTTGTTGGGGCTAACATTCGCCTCAGCCCTAGTCAGCATGGATTTAGGACAAATCGCTCAACGGTAACGAACCTTGTAAAAGCGAGAGCCGGCTAGGTGGATTCAATGAGGAGTGGTTCTAAAGTAGATGTGATATTTATAGACTCATCGAAAGCATTCGATAGAGTTATTCCCAATTTGCCAGTAAACAAATTATCCGACATTGGTGCACGTGATCTTTGTTACGCTGTATTCAATTATTCGTAAGCAACCGCTCGTTTGCAGTACGCATAAGCCATTATCTTTCTGGTTACTCAATGATGACGACAGGCGTTCTGCAGGGATCGGCCATTAGTCCGACTCTCTTTAATATATATGTAAATGATATTACAAACAACTTAACGTCAGAATGTGTTACCTACGCAGATGATCTTAAGGTTTGGAGGCGAATTATTGATGATTCATATGTTAACGCTCTTTAAAAAGACCTGGATTCCATAAATAAATGGTGTATATCCAATGGCTGATGATAAATGCGACTAAATGTAGACATATGCGGATCCCCTCCCCAGATATTCGTTGCTCTTATAAAATTTGAAACATGTCGATTGATTCTACAGATAAAATCGATGATTTAGGGGTATCTACGCTTAATACGCTCGATATAAGCGCTCACGTAAATAAAGTTTCGGCCAATTGCCGTCGTACTATTGGCATCATTATACGATCTTTTGGATCACTAGAGGTATGTAGCTTCAGAATAATATACGAGGCCCTAATCGAATCTCGCATGCTATACGCATCTCCCGCAACGTATCAACATCTGCGCAAGAACATTGTGGCTTACGAATCAATTCTCCGGTCGGCTAATCTTCTTGTTCCCGCTGTCAAAGACCTGCCGTTTGACCAGAAGTTAGAAATCCTAGGTGTTTCAACAGTTTGTGAAAGTTTGGTAAAATCTGATCTTATGCTGGTATGGATGACAATTTTATCGCTCACTCATCCCCTCAACTTCATGTTTTGCCTACGCAACTCCGAGCAATTACGTGGACATCGACTAACGCTCAAACATCGTAGAAAAGTCCATCGACACTATCAGAATATCAGAAATCGAGCATTATACAGTTGGACCAGGCTTCCGTCATCAGCAATTGAATGCCGGAACATCCAAGAATTTCTGCGTGCATTGAACAGTGTATCGCTCTCATAGGAAGTCGAACCTGATTTAGATTTTTTTGTTTTACTGACATTGTACGTTTTTGCATTTAGATCCAGCCAAACGAGCCATCGCTCATCGGCTGTTGTATACTTTTTTTAGAGAAAGAAAATTTATGATTACAAAATCCAAGAGTTTAAATGTCATGCTTTCGTGAACGGTTTTGCCGGAAGGGAACGGCTAGATCTTGGAGCCCGAATCGAGGCCGAGCATGAATGCATGATTGAGAAGGCAAAACGTCGCTTCAAGCGAATGAGATTATCCGCGTAATACTGTGGATGTGCCTCGGTTTTCTTGCGAATGATTGACCGCAACAGCGATACTGTACTTGCACCCATGACAGCTGATGTGAAAAAAAACAAGGGACATAAAACTACCATGCTCTACCAGTTCGATTCGCTCGCCGTATTTTGATATCTTGCGTTTTTCGTTGAACTCGCAAGCGGAACGAGCACTACGATTTGCGTAAGATTGAGCAAGCGTTGAAAAAATTGTGACGTCACAGAACGTCCGCTCATATCGTTCCACATGCAATCCAGAACATACAATATCTAGTCTTGCTTGTACATCTCTTGGGGTGCAAGGAGATTGAAATGACATAGAATCGGGAATTTGAGAAAGACGAGGGAGGCTCGATTCCCACACCGTGACATACTTCTGTTAATTTTTCGGGCAATTATGTCCCTGATTGCGTTATGTCTGATTGTCGGTAAGCCTCCTCTGGCGCAAGAGAGTGCATGACCAACACCTATTAACTCTTCACAGACGCACTGTCGTTTTTCGGTCAGGGTTGACCATCCATATCGGCAGCGTTGAGCATCGATGAATTCCAAAAGAATGAGGTGAAACCTCTCCGTCTTAAGTGACAGTGAGCTGAGCCAAGAGGACGCTCCGTTATTTGCAGCATGTGATATGGAATTGGCAATTGCAGGCTCCAGGGACTCAATAACCGCTGCAAGCCTCTCATTAAATAAGATTTATCTTTTATTAGATAGACATGCTGAGATCGAATTTCGCAATTCGTAAAGTTGCTCAGCGCTGTCAGCGCGATCAAACGCTCTGCACATTTCTAGAGATCTCTTGAACTCAACTTGATTGTTAAAGCAGGGATCAAAGATACCAAGTCCTACAAGCTTTAGCGGCGAAGAAATAAATTTGATCCACTTAGCGTCGAGCGGAAATTTAGTAAGGACTGGTACGAGTGACTGAAAGATTTCATTGTGCAGATTCAACAAGCTTTCTGGTCTGCTCTCAATCAACTGGAGGTAATGTGTCCATCTGAACTGCACTGAATGAACCAACCCTGTGAATGCAACGTGTGGATCAATTATGGCCACCTCCTTTAGTCGATCGACGACAGATACCCATGCGTTACATATTTCGGTGGTGTGCTCGGAAGCGAATATTTCGGTGCCAATGGGCACTTTAAGTATTATCAACCCGGTAGTGTAATTCGATACTACAACCAGGGATGAAGGCATATTGATCCGTTTGTGAGAGAGCATCTTTGTTTCGGAGGCGTTCACATGGTATCCATAAAGGGGACCCTTGTTTGTGAGAATATCCCAGACCGTTTAAATGTATTTACTGCTGCCGACAAAGTTTGAGTCATCGGCGTGCCGTCTTTGAACAATTCGAGGATCATTTCGCTGTATGTAATCGATGAGTAGTAGGGTGGACATAGTATACACAGGCATAGCTAAGGAATCTCCCTGAGTAAATTCCTCCATCTAGACTATTGTAATTCCACATAGATAGAGCATTGCTAGTGATTTATAAACATTCTTCAAGGCTGCCGTAAGTGCTGGACTAGTATAATTGATATTATGGAGTGCGGTTGCTCGATTGATGATGTTAAATGCGTTAGAAGCGTCGAATGCTAGCAGGCATTGATCACTGTTCATAAAATAGGCTTCTCGTAATGATCGCACAGCATATTCGATTCCAGATTTATGAGATGCAGCTAATTGGTGAACACCTGCAGCCTCATCAGATCCATTTTGATTATACTCAATAAAGTGCGTCAGATAATTCGTCTCGAGACTTCACAAATTCCTATCGGTCTAATTCCAACTGCTTTTTTCCGAATTGCGACTAGTCTGCACCCAGTAAACGCGTCTAGTAAGCCCATAGGTAAAATTTACTCGCAATACTGATTGCTAGGCCAGCGAGGTAACGTGCCAAATTGCGA
>WNNJ02003533.1:0-11796 GCA_012934845.2 Pomphorhynchus laevis | reverse complement strand
TCTCCATCTCGTTCTAAACCCCGACAAGTCCAAAATAATGTGGATCCTTCCTCGTAAACCAAACATATCTCCTCCCACTGTATCTTTTGCCTCATCGATCTTCCCTATAGTCCACAATCTCACTTTCTTAGGCTTCCATTTCGATGATCACCTTTCTCTTAAACCCTTCGTCCGTGACAAGGTCCGCTCGTTTAACTTAATTCCCCGTCACATCCGCCGTATCCGCCACCTTATCGACTTCCGTTCTTGTATGTATCTTCTTTCAACGCATCTTTTTTCTAAAATCGATTACTGCCTTAGCCTTTTCGCCAATTCTCCAAAATCCATAATCCTACCCCTACAACGCATAATCAACTCCGTTGTTCGAGTGCTCTTTCGTCTCCGTCGCTTCGACCACACATCCACATATTTTGCCCAACTCTCCTGGCCCACCATCCACATCCGCATCAAACTCCGCCTTCTTCTCGTAACTTTTCGTCTCATCGCTGTCGGCTCCCCATCGTTCATCAACCTTCCTTTCTTAGACGACACTCGCCCCACCTCGCTATTGATGCGTTCCCGTCGTACCCTCTTACTCCACGTTCCCAATTACTCCGACAACTATGGTCTCCAATCCTTCCTCGTCGCAGCCTCACTCGCCTGGAATCAACTCCCTCTCGACGTCCGCCGCGCTCCCTCCTTTATCACATTCAAACACATCCTCCGTTCACACCTTGTCGACACATGATTTACATTTTTGTTTTATTGTGGTCATGTAAGCGTGCGCTAACACGCATTTGCCACGTTAAAATAAATGTTTTTCCCAAGTCTCAACAATTTGTAGTGTATCGGAGCGCAACGCTCTGTGTCCCATAAATACAGTAGTACTGGGGGACTTTAACATGCCTGATGTGGTCTGAAACATATAGTCACAGTATTTTTGGTAGGCGGAAGTGATCTTTGTAAACAGTATTTATGCCCGCGGAGACCGATAATAATGATCAACAGCCCAGTAATTTTTCTTTCAAATGCAGAGTACGTCAGTGAATTCAGTCTAACATCTATCTTTGATTGTTTTTTTTTCACGTTTTATCTGTATGCTATTTTTATTCAGTTTTTATATCTTGTAATCCAACTTTCTATGAGCCCTTTGTTCTTTAGTTGTTGTAATACAACAACTAGTTGTATTATTCTATGAGCCCTTTGTTCTTTAGTTGTTGTAATACAACAACTAAAGTTGTTCTTTAGTTGTATGTAATAATACATACATTTAAAAAAATTAAATATCTGAATCGTAAAATTTTCAAGAATAAGATTTGCATAACTTAAGTATTTAATTATTTAAAGTATTTAACTATTTCTGAATACATAACTTAACTATTTTACATAACCCAGTATTTTTAACCGATATATTTAATGCACCATGTGATAGAACAAAAAAATTAAAGAACAAAAAAAATGAGAACAAAAAATTAAACAGCTTAAACACACACATATTCATACAAATTTCACAATGAAGAAAGCAAATTCGAAGAGAGCGTCAAACACTATACATATCACGCAACATCGTAATGCGTATAAGCGGCTAGAGGTCGAATGCTGCAATAAAGGCTGTGAAGTGTGGTCTATTGTCGACATTCCTTTAAATACCGAGTCGTCACTCAAGAGCAAGGACTTTTATTGCGGCTTTTGTTCTGCTACAATGATTTCGGCCCTCCAAATGAAACTAGTGCAAGATATGGTTTGTGATGTGAATTGTTGTGATATATCGTTACCTATCAACTTAAATGACGTTCGTGTCTCTCAAGACAGCACGGACCATCAAACTTCGATAAACACCTGTACCGTTAATCCTGTCGTTAAGCTGCCATTAGATGACAGTTCAACTCCTGACCTATGTGAACCGAGGATTGAATTACCTTCACTGTCATCTACGCATCAGCACGATAATACTTCAAATGCCGAACTTCAAATGCTGTCATCCTTTCAGGACAAAGAAAAATCGGTCATTCATGTTGAACAAACTACACCAGCTGTAAACAAAGGAAGGGTATGGCGCAACACTCTATTGCAACCTACACGAAACGCTGGATCGACATACCATCAATTGGGTGAAATCAGAGGTAGCGATTCGAGTGGGGCCATCGATAGAAAACAGAAGGCCAAAAATAAGAATAAATCAGGAAATTATTTACCTTCAAATGGTCAGAGCATTTCTTTGGACAACGCTCCTTCTACAAACTACCGTTCGCATCCAGATAGGTCTTGCAATATCCTATTTAGTGGTATCGCTGAATCAAAGGCCAGTAACTCACAAACACGTATGAATGATGATGTGTCCAGCCTCCGTACTGTGTTCTGTCAGTTACTCTTAGAAGGTGATGAGAAGCTAGCTTCTACTCTGAAGGTTACAAAGTTGTTTCGACTTGGAAAAAAGGTGGTAGAGAAACCAAGATTGTTGAAAGTTGTATTATCTTCCGCAAAACATGCAGACCTTTTGCTCAAACGTGGTTTTCGACTTAAAGATTATCCACATCGTATTCTTAAGGATCTGAGTCTCGAAGATCGTTTAAAGTTGAAAGAAGCAAAAACAGTATTACGAAACCGGCTATCTGAAGGTGAAACGAACTTATGCATACGAAATTTTTAGGTTGTCAGGTGGCACCCAGTAGTTCGTTGGATTCCCATAACGATCAACAGCGTCACTTAGCAGTATCCAGTTTGAATTTTGCTAGTTCGTCTGGAAAAGGTAGTTTCAACAGTCATTCATCGCAACTCTTCAATAGCGTTAGTTTCAATTCTGATCTGGGACACTTAGTTTCATTCAACAAATTATTCACCGTTCCTAGTAATCCCTTACCACAACCCACACGCTATTTATCGATTGGGTATTCTAATCTTCGTAGTTTGCCTGCTCAAATAGTGGAGTTGAAGTATCACATGCTTTCTCATTCGTATGACATTTTCTGCGTTGCTGAATCCTGGTTGCATCAATATATTGTCGATACCACTGTGAACATTCCTGGATTTCGCCTTATACGAAGCGACAGGATATCAGGTAGGCGAGGTGGCGGTGTCGCCGCGTATGTCAGAGAAAATTTCCTCGTATCTGAGATGTTGAATATTTGTGACCCTTGTGGGTCGTTTGAGACTCTATGCTTCCGTATTGATCACTCAGCGACCAGTATGAATTTTTGCGTCGTGTATCGATCTCCGTCAGTAATTGCAGACACTGATCAACTAAAACTTATTTTACAATCGGTATGTTCCTCCCCTCACTTTATTCTTTTGGGCGATTTTAATCTTCCACGATCTAGATGGTCAGACTATGTCTTTTCTGATGGTAGTTCCACGGAAAGGGAAATATCTGAGTTCCTTGCTGAGGAACTCATGCTGATTCAGCATGTACAAGAACCAACTTGCTTAACTTCAAGATCGGATTCGGTACTTGATCTGGTGTTTTCCAGATATGTAGGAGACATAATCAAAGTTGATTATCTGCCTCCTTTAGGAAGCAGTGACCACTGCTTGCTCTCATTGACGGCTGTCCCTTATTCCAGATTCTGTCCACCTTGTTCAAAAACTTACAAACGTCATTGGTCGAAAGTGAGAAGAGACGATGTTTTGAGAGTTTACAACCAATTCTCGTGTACTTTTATGAACACGGACAAGCTATCATTGAATATGATCACTGATTACCTACATAAATTATCTGATATTCTTGCCCCTATGCGCGAATCCTCTTATGCTGCTAAGTCACCTGCATGGATAGATTCCAACGTCAGACAACTAATAAGTTCAAGAAATTGTTTATGGAAGCTTCAGCGTTCTGACTCTGGTTTCTCTGCCAGATATAAATATGTTCGAAATCTTTGTACTAGAGTGAAAGCAACAAAACGATGTGCATTCGAATCGTCTATCGCTAATAATGTAACACGAAATCCAAAACTATTCTGGGCCTATGTTCGTCGCAACAGAACCCTTAATACAGAAATCAAGTATGTCCCTAATGCGGAGGGATGTATGATAACTTCTCAGAGTGGTATTGTAAGATGCCTTGCTACGTCTTTTTCGATACCGACAAATAATTCACAAAGAGCTTCTATCACTTCGCATGGTGTAGCATTAAAGCAATCTTCGCGTTTTCTTCCAGTAACGATTAGTGAGATTGTAAGTCAGCTTGATCAGCTTGACCCATTTAGCTCTACTGGCCCTGATGACATTTCTCCGTTTCTCTTGAAGAATTTATCTAGATATTTGGCTCCTTCCCTTCTTGCTATTTTTTAAAACAGTTTGACCAGTGGATGTGTTCCTGAAGTCTGGAAAACTGCCATCGTAGTTCCGATCCCAAAGAAAACCATTGCAACGGCTTGTACTGACTATAGACCAATCAGCCTGACTAGTTCTCTATGCAAAGTGCTTGAAAAGTTGATTTTCCACCCGGATCAGGCATCACTTGAGGGAACTCGGAATAATGTCGTCTTCTCAGCACGGTTTCCTCCCTGGTCGTTCCTGCTTAACAAACTTATTGACTTCACGCGAAATGTGGGTTGAGGCGGTCAGTCGCGGCCAATCAATTAATGTGGTATTCATTGACTTTTCAAGAGCATTCGATCGGGTGCCGCATGAGAGCTTGGTAGCATTACTATTTAACTACGGCATTCCTGTAATGTTGTGTAATTGGATTCAAGATTTCCTACGTAATCGTTTCTTTAGGGTGAGAGTTGGCACCCATCTTTCCACTTCCAGACGCGTTTACTGTGGTGTTCCGCAGGGTACCGTACTAGGACCTCTGCTGTTTATTGTGTTCCTTAACGATTTGTTGCTGCGGATTCAAAGTCCCTGTCTTGCTTTTGTTGACGACCTCAAAATATGGTATGTAGATGATATTGATCCGCTTGGCATTTCCCTGCAGGAAGACCTTAATGAAATATACCAATGGAGTGAGGCTACTGGTATGAAGATCAATGTTGACAAATGCGGCCACATGAAATTAGGAAGGCGTTGCGATGACCGTCGTTTTCGCCTCGGAACTTCAATTCTTAATGTCGTCATGGAGTATAGGGATCTGGGTGTCATGGTGCATAGGACATTGAAATTCCGATCAAATACAGAGTTTGCCTATAGCAAGGCTTTGCGAGCTATGTACTGCGTCAAAAATGCATTTAATCGTATTAATCCATACGTCTTCAAACGGCTTTACTGCGCTCTTGTTCGCCCGCATATAGAGTACTGCGTACAATTAGCTTTTCCGTACACTAAGGGAGAGTTCAATTGACTAAAGTCAATCCTTCGTATAGGTTCTCGAATGTGTATGGATGGATGGATCATATTCATATCGTGAGCGGCTTGAATTTCTAAAGATACCATCTTTGGGTCAGAGGCTATATTACCTAGACCTTATTGCATTATGGCGAATGGTTAATGGGATAGATGGTTTTCCCTCGTGCTATGTTAAAGTTTGTTCTCAGACGCATCGTGGCCACCCGTTGAAACTATTTAAGTTTCCCCACGGTAAAGTAGTGAGTTTGGCTAGGCTCTCACATCGAGCATTAAACGCCTGGAACACGTTGCCAGGAGAAATAGCATGTACCAAGGACTTATCTCAATTTAAAGTTCAACTTCGTCAGTGGATTAACGATCATGGCATTCCGAATGTATACAATATTATGTAACCGCTATTAACTTTTTTTTTCTTCTTTTCTTTTCTTTTTTATTTCCTATGTGATCAGTTGAAACAGCCATTTGGCTATAACTTGTAATACTAATAATAATATAATAAAGATTAGAGGTCATTACGATAGCTGATATGTTATAATGTTTCGGACCCTATTCGTCGACCAAGTATAGCAGTCGGGCCAAATCCATGCTAAGAATGTATTTTCTCTGATGTAATGTGATTATATAGAGTAATTTCTTATTGTAACACATATAATATTATTTATTTTTATCCATAAAAATATTCCATTTAACCTTAAACTAAGTGGATTGGTACAACTTAACGTCGTTGTATTGTAAAAAGCTTGCTCTGGTAAGCTTAAACACGATTGATTTAAATACTGCATTTGCTCTGCTGCCAATGCCTTCAGAGGTGGAAAACACAAAAGAAACGAAGCCGCCATGCTCCATCAGAGATATTCGTTGGTTATATTTGACAAAATTACGGGATTTATTATATTCAAATGATGACAATGGCTATCTTTTGACGTAATATTGAGCATGCACCGAGAATATACTGATGTCAAAAAACGTCCGCTCGAATATTTCGGTAAAGAGGCCAGAGCACACCACATCCAAGCAAGCGTTTGGGTTCCGAGTTGTTGTCCTGCGGTTGAAGTCAATCGAATCAGGGACATGCGATAGAAGCGGTTTGATCGTTACACCAGATCATATCCTGGTTAGCGTGGATGCAAAGACGTCTCGAATAGCGTTGTAGCGTAACGTCGGCAGCGCACCCTTCTTACACGAAAGTGCATGACGTATGGCAATGCTATCACCGCAAGCACATTTCGAATCACCCATATATGATGGTGTCCACCCATATAGACAGCAAATTGCGTCTTCAAATTCTTTGGGGCTTAAGTGAAAATTATCAACAGCTAATGGCAACGAGCTTAGCCATATGGAAGCACACGTGAAGGATGCATGGGCTATAGAATAGACCAACGTTAAATCAAGGCATCACAGTACAAAGTCTCTTCTTTTCTTGAATTCGAATTTCCGGTGTGATGAAATCGTCTGGAACGTCGTCTTTTGAAGACTGTTCAGAGCATCACTAACTAAGGCTAGCTCGTTAGTCGCGCACAAATTTTTTGAACGATTCAAATTCCATAGTACATACAAAAGTGGGATCATTAATTCCAAGATTACCCAAATTAATAGGAGAAGTGAGTGTTACTTTCAGTTGATCATCGATGCTCTCTTTAAGATTGACAGAAAAAATCATGATACAAGGATGTCACTTAACTTAGCTAATGTCGTTGGATCACATAGGGTGGTACACATACTAGATTAATTTTTGTATTACTAATGATCTGTGTTAATTAATTATTAGTGTTATTAAAACACACACATTAAATTGTAAAATTTAATTGCGATTAAACTAGTCTAGCTGGAAGGCAGAAACACAACTGTAATGTGCTGATTCCAGCATGTTTGCTTCGTTTTCCTTCTGGAACGCTCAACTTAAGCGTTATGCGCAATGCATGGCGACTCGAGGAACGTTTGTTGCCGAGATTAGCATTCTGTCAATTCTTCGCAAGAAAGCAGTGGTGCTTGGTCTGACATTGCCAAGAGTCTCGATAGCCAGCGGAAGGAAGGTGTAAAGAAACGAGTCCAAACACTGCTATTTCTCCTGCTTTCGCACATCTCCTTTAGCCATTGTTATTTTAATTCAACAAAATGAATTTAAAACAAAATAGAAAATATAAATATCATAATCTTGACAGTTAAGTTATGCAAAAGTAATTCATCGTCTGTGCATGACTTCGATGCTATTCGAATCGAGCAATAGAAGAAAAATCTTTAAAGCTAGGGAACTCTTTAAATATCTTACTTTCATTCTACCATATAGATATATCACTCAATTCGTCTGGAATTCGCCTGGAATCAACTCCCTCTCGACGTCCGCCGCGCTCCCTCCTTTATCACATTCAAACACCTCCTTCGTTCACACCTCGACACATGATTCACATTTTTGTTTTGTTGTCTTCATGTAAGCGTGCACTGGCACGCATTTGCCACGTAAAAAAATAAATCTTTTTTTAATTCATAAAATATTTTAAATTACTTCATTATTATAAAATTTAAATAATTTAATTAATTTTATATTATAAATTACTTAATATTATTAAATAGTTCAATATAATTGGTTTGATACTTAAATAAATACAACCGAGAAAACATTTTTATAAACTAGCAATATCCAAGTGGCCATTGTTAACATCATCAGGCATATAATCAAAACATTTTATAAAACGAAAAATAGTTAATGTCAATTTTACAATTAAGATTTTAATACAACTTTTTTAATTTACACGATCAGGAAAGTATCAACAAATCAACCAGATTTGTTGTCAAGCATTTAATTTCTTTAATATTTTGGAATAAATAGTTATTTTTCCACAGATAATATTAAGATACCTATAAAAGTATGCTTTGTTGATAGACGTATCGAGACGCATATAATAAAAGTCTAAGAATAAAAATGTTAGTCAACAACATTGTTAGGAATCATAACATACACATCGACTTTGAATATGTAAATTTAGTATTTCAATCGGTTGATATGTCACTTAGAAAACAATATGATGAAATATTGATGAAACAATATGATGAAACAATACTCTTGAATGAGTTTTACGCGTGGATGAGTTACTCGTAGCTGAAATGAATTCATCAACAAGTTGATTCAGTTTGCTTTTAATAACCCAATAATATTTTATTATTTTTACAGGTTATAGCCATAAGGCTGTTTTGACCGCTCACAAACAGCGATCAAAACATTCGTGATCTGCCTTCTTGGCTCTGCGACAAAATAATTATCTACTTCAACACGTCCCTCCGCACTCAACCAACTATGGTTTCTGGAATTCTTTGCCAGCTTCATAACGGAATCTCTGGAATTCTTGGAATTCTTGCCAACCGACTTTCACTTAAACCTTTCGTTAGAGATAAAGTACGCTCATCTTCCTTGATATTCCGCAACCTCCGTCAAGTTCGTAGATTGATCGATTTCCCTTCTTGTATGACTATCATATCATCTCTCCTTTTTTCTAGACTCGATTATTGTCTTAGTCTATTTTCCAACTCACCTAAATCCACTCTTCTTTCCCTACAATGCATCGTCAACGCAGCTGTCCGAATTCTCCTCCGTCTTCGTCGTTTTGATCATACATCCTACCATCTTGCTTCTCTCGATTTGCCTACAATTTATTGTCGTGTTCAAATTCGTCTTCTTATCGTTGCTTTCCGCTTTGTAACTTTTTACTGTTCCTTGCGTTCCTGTAATTCCCTTCTTTTACATGTCCCAAACTACTCTACCTCCTTTGGACTCCGCTCCTTCCTGGTGGCTGCTCCTCTATCGTGGAACCATCTGGCCATTCATATTCGCCAATCAACTTCCTTGTCGTGCTTCAAACGACAAATCCGATCCCATTTTAACAATTTAACTGCTTGACTTTCTCATTTTTGTTTGTGGACTTGTAAGCGTACAGCTTGTACGCATTTGCCACATTAAATAAATTTGTATTATTATTGCCAGCTTCATCTCTGGAATTCTTGCCAGCTTCAAGAGGATATTTTCATGTCCTCTTGCGAACATGATGAGTCTTATACAGTTTTTATAATAATTTATTAAATTATTTTATTAATTTATTAATAAATTTTTTTTCATTTGCTTATCAAGTTATAAATAAAATTATTTTTTCACTCGCCAAAACACTGAGTATATTTGTTCGAAGGCCATGCGTATGGTTGGTTTCCTTCGCCATTCATTCAGCTATGTGAGTACACGTTTTTTAGAGTTCTTGCAAACGCTTTTGTACTAAGCTATTTGTTATATGCTTCTCAATGTTCATACACTCGAACCAGAGATGAGATTACTAGACTTGAGAAGGTGCTATGTAGGGCAACAAAGTTAGTACATCCTTTGAGAGAACTTCCTTACGAGGACCGTATTCGGTCTTTAAATATGCAGTCGTTATGTACTCGGTAACGTAATAACTTTTCGTCTCATCGCTGTCGGCTTCCCATTGTTCGTCAACCTTCCTTTCTTAGACGACAGTCGCCCCACCTCGCTATCACTGCGTTCCCGTCATACCCTCTTACTCCACGTTCCCAAATACTCCAACAACTACGGTCTCCGATCCTTCCTTGTCGCCACCCCACTTGCCTGGAATTAACTCCCTCTCGACGTCCGCTGCGCTCCTTCCTTTATCACATTCAAACACCTCCTTCGTTCACACCTCAACACATGATTTACATTTTTGTTTTGTTGTGGTCATGTAAGCGTGCCCTGGCACGCATTTGCCACGTTAAAATAAATCCTTTTTAAAGTACAGCTTCTGAGTTGGATGAGTTGCGAACGTACTCCTTGGCTGGCGAACTAACCGTGGTCTTAATCTTTTCTAAGACAAAGATTACTAATGTGTATTTTTATCTTATCTTTGTGTTTTTAAATCGAAGTACTAGCTAGGGAGGCAAATATTTATTTTGTTTTAATTTTACTTGATTGTATCTGTGAGATGAAATTCTTCTGGTTGCGGCACGACATTATCCTCACAGGTATTGTTTCCATTCTAGGTACAACAGAACACTATCTGCTGTGTCAAGAATAGGATTGAATATAATCATTTTTTATGGAATGATTTATAAATAATATACCGTGCATAAGAATTAAAATTAGATGTTATCAGGATGAACTGCCATGCTATCAATTTTCGGCTCCTATTCCTCGACCGAACATATCTGCATTTTGGGTGATCTAACTAAAGAATTGTACAAATTCTACAACATTTGTGCACTTATTTTAATAGATGTAATTTTTATCCAATGTAAGGCTTGGTCAGCTAACAAAAGTTCAGTACTAGTTTTCAAATTAGAGTTAATTATGATTCCAAAATCACGCTGTACATCTACCATTTGAAGCTTACTAACTCTGATATTATATGTTGATCACAAATTACGTTTTTCTAGTAGCATAGGGGTTTACTTCGTAGTATTTAACATTAAGACAACAAAGTTGGACCATCTGGATTAAGGTGTATAAATATACGGCTATATTTATTTATATGTCATACACTTTCAAATCATCAAACGCTACATAAAGATTACTCAAACGACAAAGATGATCGTTCAAATATATTATAAATCGTAAAAGTACTAAAACTGATCACTGGAACTCATTTGCTTATGGTTCTGACAAAAAAATAGTTATTTGCACGAAGCTAGAATGCAAAATCAATTGGAAATTGATGTATCCGACGAAATATTAGGTCATAAACACCATATTTTAAAAAAAGGGATATAAGCAATATATAAGGTATGCGATAATATGCTATAGTGAAATCAAGGAATATTACGTCCACAGCAAACCCATGTGAAACGGTATCAGTCCATAATTCTCGAACAGTCAGAAGGTTTGATAAGCTGGATTGATAATTTGTAAAGACACGCTGAATACAACACAATACATTATTTTGATGTAAATTATCAAACAATATATGTGATAATCATCGTTCAAAAGCTACACACTATACTTGTTAGCTTATAGGACGATAATTACTATTGTGTAGAATTGGTAACATTTTGAGTATGACACGACAGATACATGTGTCTATGCAGTTGAAACAAAAGATTATAATAAGCTATCGTTATTATTAATGTTTCAACAGCACATAAAAGCATGGCTTAGTTGGCTGGTTCACTGCAGAAAAAAAGAAAATATAATAAAAGTATCACAAATACGGAAAAGCAGCTTTCCCCATGGCATCCTCCATCCGTAATTTCCTTTTGAATTCGTCGATATTGCTACTGCGCACTGTTGACTCTCCAAGCCTATTCCACAGAGATACAACTCGCCGATCAAATTGGACAGCTCGTGATTTTCTTATCCTTTCACGTCGCAGGGTTAAACCATGGCCTCGGAGGATATTGGATGAGCGCAAATGAAGATAATCTCGAAGTGGATGATCCAAATCATTAAGAATTTGCCAGACCATACTCATATCGATGTACCGGCGGGTCCACGTGACAGTCTCAAGTCTAAGTGCTTTTAATCGATCAGGGTACGACAAAAATTTCAGTTGCGGTGCTAGC